>JAKLNA010000021.1:0-190355 GCA_022813105.1 Cystobasidium onofrii
AGTTCTGGCTTCAAGAAGACTGATGGCCACGAGTTGGCATATCGAGCGTGAAGACGAATGGTCCAAGACCAAGACCAGCAGTAAGCCCTCCAACGAGGCGGAAGATGTCGCTCGCACCGGAGGATGGCTGAATCCCAGCGCTGGGAGCCCCTAGATTCCTGGAGAAGATGATATGGCCGGGCAAAAACGCCTACCCAGGTGAGCTCAGTATAGATGCGGGCTATCGTTTCTGGATCATATCTTTCCCAGTAGAAGATGGGATTGAAATTGAAATTGGCGAGTCTTTCCGTTTGAACGTTTTGTTTAATAAAAGTACTGATTCTCCTTCTCAATGCGCCTAGGTATCTTTGCTCTCGCCAATTGTCGGAAAGAAGGGCTGAGACCCATTTGGAGCGACCACAGTTGAACTGTAGGTCTAGTCTCAGTAAGCCGAAGCCTCCATGCTTCTTGGGAGTGATTAATAGGTATTTGTCGACTAGATGTTGCTTTTTTCCCCATATAGTACTGATGGCGGCGGCCCATAGTTCTCTGACGACTTCGTCTGGTGCTGGAAGGAACTGGTCAAGATACAAGACTTTTGAAAAACAATAGATGTTGATGATGCTACACCGAGTAGCTATTGGTAAGTCGAACATCGGTATTGCGTTCATTCTTGCTTTGACCTTGCTGACCGTGCTTTTCCAGATCTCATCTGGCTGGACACCTCGTCCTATTTGGACACCAAGATATCGGAATGGCTCATCAAGAACGGTCCATCTAGGCCATTCGAGCCTGCGTGCTTGACCTAGTAAATAGAGGAAGCTCTTGGCTTTGCTGATTTTTCCACCGGATGCAGCTTCATAAAGGTCAAATGCAGCTTCGGCCTTCTCAAGGTCCCTCAAGTCCCTCAATCCTACAACAACGTCATCAGCAAAAAGAAGGCTTTGAAGAGGGGGAATGATTGTTTGAAAGGCACCAAGACCGGTATGTCTGAGGCCCGTGAGGGTAGATCTAAATCTTGCAGCTAACGGTTCCACACACAGGGCGAAAAGCGAAGGAGCGACCGGGCTGCCTTGACGGAGACCCCTCAACAGAGGAATGCTGGAAGAGAGCCATCCATTGAGGCAGATCCTGGCATGGCTGCCTTTGGTGGTTGCCATAACAAGACGAATGAATCGGGGGCCAAAGCCGAAAGCCTTCAAGATGGCTTCCAGATAGCCGTGATCCACACGGTCATAGGCTTTCTCGAAGTCAATGAATGCAAGAGCGCCTGGGTACTGGTCCTCGTCATCAATGGCATTCTGGACTGTTTCAATGTTGGTGCCAATCCACCTTCCTGGAATGAAGCCTGTCTGGGAGGAGTGAATGAGGGTAGGCAAAAGAGGTGCGAGACGCATATTAATGGCTCTATCCATTATGCGGTCATCCGTATTGATTAAGGAGATGGGCCTCTTATTTCCTAGCTGATCTTTGTCTCCTTTTTTGTGTAACAGGACAATATGAGTCATGTGGCGGGGACTGGCTTCGGGGTGATTTGCCAGGTAATTGATGCATTTCTTTAGAATGCGTCCTGTGACTGACCAAGTTGCTTTGTAGAACGAGAAAGGAAGGCCATCTGGTCCTGGTGAAGACCTATCACGGCATTTCTTCAAGGCCTCAAGTAATTCTTTTCGTTTGAACGATCTTTCAAGTGCACTTCGAGCTTCGACTGGGAGTCTGGGGCGGATAGAGGTAAGCAGGGAAAGCCTTTTGGCTTCATTAACTGGTTCATTGGTGTAGAGGGCGCCGAAAAATGTCTTTGCTTCTTCCAGCATTTCGTCTGGGGTAGTCAAGATCTGGCCGGTGGCGCTTTTGATGGATGGAAGTAAGTCTTGTTCCCGAACTTGACGTAGTCGAATATGAACTGACTTCATTCCAACAAATTGAACAGGAAGTCTGGCCCTTGTAGCAAGACCTTCAAGTCTCTGGACCTCATCAAGACCTGAGGTTCGGTCCAGCCTGGCTAGGCCTCGAGACAACATTTCCAGACGTGGGAGGAGGAAGGACTTGGTCTTCGACCAAATTGTGACAGGATCGGCATGAGGTGAGTCGACGCACGCTTTATCATATGCCTGTGAAACTAGCCACTGAAGGTGTTCCTGCAGATCCGGATCTTCAGCGATGTGGCGACCAAGCTTGAACCAAGAAGGACCAATTGGGATAGCACCAGGGACGATCCATTTGAGGACAATGGGTGAGTGAGTGGATTGAAAAGGCTGCCATGTATCAAAAGAGCTAATGCTTCCTATCATAGATCTAGAAATTAAAATATAATCCAAGCGGCGATTTGCACCGGAAGTGCCTTTATTGGTGAAGAGAATTCGATTAGGGTTTAGAATACGGAAAGAATCAAGCAAGCTACAAGAAGTCATCAAGTCATGAATTTGTTTTTCACCGACATTGACGCTTTGTGGATTGGAGGAGTCGGTAATAGGATCTTGGACAACATTCCAGTCGCCACCGACGATGGTTTGAAGATGCTGGGTGTGCGGCTCCAGATGATAGCTAAGGTCTTCAAGAAAAAGAGGGCGTAGTTGAGGGCTAACAGGTACGTAAACGGCCATTACTAAATATTGAATACCACAGATACTAAAAATTCCATCCACAGATCTCGAACCATTTTCGACTTTTGAAGATATACGATTAATGTCAAGGGGATGAATTTGATTAAAGAAGGGAGAAGAAGGCCTCCAGACAATGCCAGCTTGGCAATCTGGAAAGAAAAGAGCGTCAAGATCAAGTCCTTGACACTCAGCGATCCATTGACGGGCGTCGGCTGGTGTTGGATTTCCAACTTCAGACAGGAGAAAAAGGTCGGCTCGAGTCATGCGAGCATAGCGGGTGAAGAGAGTGAGTCTTTTCCTAGGATTGTGGATGCGCTGTACGTTAGCAGCACATATACTGATAGGTTTTGTAATGTTCATAGTTAACGACGGGCTTTTTTTACGAGGCGAGGGGCGGTCTGAGGCTCAGTAGGTCTCTGCTGCTTGGCCAATCTTTGGGATACGCGTGCAGGGAGAACAGGGATGTCAATTTCCTGGGTGAGTCCTACGCTTTGGGTGCTGAGAGGGCCCTCCGACTGATAACGCTCGCCAGGGAGGTCGACGGCCATTCTTTCGGGAAAGGATACTGAACGCTGCATCAAGGGGGAACGAGAACTGTTTCTGCTTGTGATGGATTCTTGCGATTCACCCATACCTGGGGTACTTTCGACTCTTTCTTGGCTGCCTGCCGGCCCTGCCTGAGCTGTATTGAAGGCTTGTGGCGATTGGGATGTGGGCTCAGCCACGCCAGATGCAATGACAGGGGGGTCAATGGGAGTTACCGGTCCAGCTGGGACAGGTTGGCTGACGATATTTCTGCGTACCATAGGGCAGCGCAATGTACTGTGCTGTGTTCGGCCGCACTTCCGGCAAGCAGGAGCGTGTGGACACGCAGCTCGAAGATGGGAGGAATCTCTGCAATAATAGCAGAATTTGCGTCGGCCGTTGATGCGGACGTGAACTCTTTCTGCCCAACTGCCGTAGTCAAGGCTATAGAAAGTCTTAGGAGCTATACCGTGTTCGCTGATGTCTAGCAGGAACGTCGCTTTCCCCGTGGGGACGGTCTTTGTGCCTGGGAAAAATTCCAGCCGGAAAGCTAGTAGCTGGCCCAGGGCACCTAGCTCATCTTTGATAAGGCGAATACCGTCGGGAGACGCAGTCAAGCCTTCGACTTGGCCTTCTACGAGATCATTGTTGCTTGCTAAGTTCACAAGTGGGGCAAGTTTCGCCTTGATCGACTTGATTTCAAGACCATTGGAGATGAATCGAGCCTTGCTGGCCTCGAATTGAGAGCTATCGCTTAATCCCTGCAGTATGACATGCCCGTTGTGCATCATCGGCTGCCAGCATGCTTCATCTGGGCCTTCCTGCTCTATAGCGACCGCCACATCGACTAGCGAGATTCTGCTTTCAGGTGGCAAAACTACTAGAAGACAGTCTTCTCTGTCGATTCCAACTGGTGCAGGCGACGTAGGTGATATGACAGCAGGTCTAGCAGCAGCAGCATTCGCATACGTGCCTCTTCCCTGGCTCCCAGCGCTTCTTGAATTTCTTTGCCCTTCGCTCATCTTTTTTCTAATTTTCGCTTCTTCAAATTTGACACCTTTTTGGCCCGTATAGCAATGCTATATGTGTTGACAACAGTAAAATTACTCTAACAGCAGCTTTGCCCGGCTGGCGCAATGGCTAGCGCGTCAGACTTCTATTCAATAGATCATCTGAAGGTTGCCGGTTCGAGTCCGGCGTTGGGTGTTTCGTTTTTCTTTTTTGTTTTCAACTGCATCGCAGGTTAGCCTGCAGTCTGGATCATCGCAAATCTGTATCTCTCCACAAGCCTTCGCCTCATCAGTCCTGGTGCGAGGATCCTTTTTGCAACTAGGTCATTTACAACGAGTGGCGAGAAGATACGTACAACTGGACTATTGCCCCAATATGCAAGGCTCCTTCTTTGCATAAGTTAATGCCCTTCAGAGGGCAGATAAGGTCTACAGATACATCGTATATACGAAGGGCCAAACGCCTACTTCTCTTTACGATCACCTATGTATCTAGTCCAGCAGGCGTTCTCTCCACCGACAAATGGGCGCGGATCCGTCTGTGACCGGTCGGTCTCTGGTGTGGACAGAAGTACTTACAAGACCATAGCGCGTGTCAGAACTTGCCTTCAGAGTACCCACGCATACGGCAAGGAAAGTCTCAAGTACTTCGGCCCTTCGTCATACTGCCTGTCGGTCTCGCGATGAGCGCAATGGTAGAGCTTATCACGTTTAGCAGGAACAGAGCTGATATGACTCCACAGCTGATACCAGTTTTGGTTAGTTCCCAGCATACGCCACGATTTCGGACTTTATCGCATACTGAGGCTATTTTGATGTCACTTTGGCCTGCTTCTCGGTCCAGACTATATACCCGTCTGTCAAGGCAAATGGTCAGATCCTTGGAAGCCTTTTAGCGTATCGAAATCCCTGGAGCTACTTACCACTGAACGAAAGTCTGAAAGTGTAAATGGTGTGAATGTAAGCTCAATACATGTACTCTCTAAGTTGGCGCTTACATTGCGAAGGCCACAAACCACTATTACGAGTGGCACAGGATGTCAGCCTCAAACGATCAATACCCTACCACTTTCGAAGCACCAACACCACATACAGCAAGGAAAAGAATTCCATAGAAGGCGGCCATTTTGGTGATGTGACGCCGCTCAGCGAATATCCGGTCGATAGTCATGCGATTGATGTACGGAGCCTTCATGGTCCCTAAACCGGGGAATGCAGGAATCTTCCCGCCTGGAACATTTGGTACTATGCTGTCTTGTTCAGCGAGATGTAACCAGGCCTTTCTCATGGGGTGTCTTCCTGCCGTACGATGCGATGGTCAGCCTTGTACCACTTTATGGATGACAAGAAACTCACTGTCAGCAAAGACCCAAAGCACATACATAGTCAATATCGCAATGGTAAGCAAAGATAAGCCGAAGACGAATTGGCTACAATAATAAGCGTTCTTGTAACTTGTGCCATTCTCCCCCTCGTAGCCATTCATGCTGGACATAAAGCGGGAGCAAAACACAGCAATAGTGACTGCTGCGCCTATCTCCAGTATTGAGAGGAACCAGTTGATAACAGCACTGTCTCCTCGCGTACCACCATATGTTTTACCGGGGCTGTAGGCCAACGAACCTTTAAAAGACCGCCAAGCATCCTAGGACCTTGGCATACCTTGTGGCAGTGGAGCAGCCATCTATCAAAAGCGAGTGAGCTGTAGTAGAATTTGAAAGTCTAAGAGCACCACACGTTGCGGAGAGTGATACCTGTGCTTACCTTTCCTATGTAAGTTAGATCTGAGCGGAGAGTTCAGTCAGACTAGTCTTACGCGGACTTCAGGCGTCAACATGTATTACGATCTGATCGTAGATGCTGACCAGTCTGTTGTGCAACTCTGTCGCACTCACTGATGTCGTTGAACAACATCGCGCGGTATTTTATCATACTGCTCCACCCCAGATACGACGTCCACTTCGTTCCCTGTGTTGTAACGAGCGCTAGAAAAACTTCTGTTGTTGTGCATTGCTGTGATGCTGGTGACGAGCGCATGCATCCTCAGCTGTCTTACTTTGTTGTGCTTCTTGGACCTGAAGATCAGCTTTAAATAGCACTTGAACATAGCTCCGCATCAGGAGGCTGGATGTCCTGTTGTAGTACTGAAAGTAGGTCGTGCACTGATAGCGACGGCGCTGACAATCAAGCTGAGCAGCATCAGGATTGTCACTATTCCAGAGGTGATCCCCGTTTTAGCTAGTAGCCAACATATATCTCTGGTCTCGCGAATACCGCATATTTCTGCAATGTTGACATTGAAGTTCTTCTTGTTTCGTCTATAGGTAATGTAACCGTCTTTGGGAGTTTGGTCCACAGCCTGACAATCAGCATTTGTCCACGTTCACCCAAGAATCTGCCTGTATTCTCGCAGAACTTACTGGCTAATGTCATACTATACGCGAGTGTTCCGTTAACAGCCCACATGCGGTGAGAATCTGCATCTGGTATACAGAGATAACATGGAAGACTTACATCATGAAGGGAACAAACCACTGCTCGTTGTGAATCAGTCCAGAGCCGACGAATTACCCAATAAACTGCACGTACAGCTACAAACAATATAGCATATAGACCCAACATCTTGCTTATATGGGCGCGTTCAGCGTAAAGTCGGTGCGTAGTCATTCTATTAACCTTGTCAAATGACGTTGTACCAAGCCCAGGCCATTTCACAGGCTTGCCCTGAGCTGACAAAACGTGACCATTCCGTTTCTCCGAAGTGAAGAGCCAGGCTTTCCGCATAGGATGTCGGCCTAGGAATTGAACGACATCAGCGTTGTAGTCCTGAGCTCTGTCCCCCACGGCTGTGTACAGCGACGCACTATCTGCGAAGACCCAGAGCACATAGACTGCCAGCAGTATGAAGGTGAGAATTGAGAGGCCCAGTATGAATTGGCAGCTGTAATAGGCGTGCGTAAAATTTTGAGAGCTGCTGCCGTTGTATCTACCATATGATGTTAGAAACTCGTACGAATACCCTGTAACCACAGCCGCAGATACTGTTTCTGCGATAGCCAACGTCCAGTTGATAAGAGCACTATCGCCACGCGTTCCGCCGTAATTTTTGCCTGGACTGCTAGCAAAGGAGTGACGGAGGGTTTGCCAATCTTGAAGAGTTGCAGGCCATGCGGGCGGCGCTTGCCCGTTTCGAGATCGTCTACTGGCATGAGAGCTGCGTTTGCTGTTTTGCGAGCGTACTGATCTTGCTGGTGATGCAGGTATCGGAGCATTAGACATGTACGCGAATCTGCTCTCCTCCCAAGCTGATGAGCATGTAGATGGCAGCCTTTGTCTCAAATTGTAGGATGAGACTGACCCATATCTAGCTTTCCGATGGGTGTACTTCAGGTCGATGGACGTCAATATGGTGACAGCGTCACGACCGTCAGCCATGTTGCAGGTGTGAGAGCGTTCGGCAACGAGACATGATGCGGTTATACGTAACGCAAAACTAGCGTCTGTGGGCTCATGCCTGAATCATGTGCGCGGACACTATTGACTAGTAAACTGTCTTCCCTGGAAGTTGGAGTCGTGTCTTGCAACACCAGCCGGCGAAAGTGGCATGACGTCCGCTGGTACTTGGGCCCGTCTCTGAGCAGCTGTGTGAATATGCAGTTAGTGATGGCATAAACACACGCTCGCACGAGGTGTTGAATGTGGCCTTTGGTGGCTGCTTGACGAAGCCGGCTGAAACATCGATCATCCACTATTACTTGAAAATGCCATGCTTCGTACCTCTTGCAAGTCACCACACCTTCTAATCTTTCGTGCCCTATCTGTCTGCTTCCACCACCTGTCGCACCTTGCTGTCGCTCTCTTCCGCACTCGCTCAAGCTCTGGTCAAGGCAAGCGCTGGCTGGAAAGGCCAGATTTTCTGAAATTGGCCACCAATACTGCTGAAGGACGCCAACACGGACCTGCCAAAACGGCTGCGCGAACAAGGAGCATTGGCCAAGTCTGCCAGTCATGTCATCTGCTCCTCGAGGTAGGGGCCGTGGTCGGGGGGTCGGGCGCCCAAGTTCTTCAAGGCAACTTTCGCCGCCAGACGATTTACAAGCTGTTACGCATGATGCTCCTGAGTCTCTATACAACGACGCTGAACCCGCCCAGGAACCTATAGCAGGTCCATCTCAGGCTTCTCGCTCCTCGAATGCGCTGCCTGGTGGCTTGTCGAGATCAACACCGTCTGCAAATGGTGCGCCGACTCTTCTTCGCAAGAACGACTACACAAGGGGTTCTAGCAAGATGAAGTTCATGCCAACTATGGTCAAACGTAAATCCAAGCCTGAGTAAGCGGCGAACTCTTTCACTCTTTCCCAAGCACAATTCTGACCTATGTCGCATTTCTCTGTCGTTGGCATGAGCAGGATGCAGGTCAAAGAGGTTAGCTTTTCATCTCCCATGCTTGGACACCTTGCCAGTGATCTAATCTCGCCTTTATTCCATTCTGTAGGAGGAACTTGAAGCCTCGTTAGCTGATCCATTCAGCGGACGGGGCAGTGGCCGCGGACGTGGACGAGGGAGAGGAAGAGGAGATGATAAGGAGCCGCGAGGACGCGGTCGTGGACAAGGCGACTTCACCATGACTGCAACCGGTGCCTTTGGTTTCGGTCCAGCTCAACAAGGTGAGGATTTTGAGCAGGTATCATTCATGGCTTTGCTAAGGTGTTGTGGTTGCAGAACGAATGAAACGCTCCTTCGTCGCACCAGGGAATATGGGAGGTGGAGGTGGAGCAGGCGGCGGTGGTGGTGGCGGCATTCGTACAACCTCTACAGCCGCTCTAGTGGATTCGGACCCGGAGGACTATGGAGATGCAGATGAGAACGGGGAGGGACCGTCGGCCCGCAAAAGTCAAACGGTTGATCTTTACGACATTGGCCTTGAGAATGAAATGGCGCCTCTGGTTTTGCCCAGAGATGAAAAGAAATGGCTTGAAGAAGAGGAACTCCGGAAAGAGAACGAAAAGGCCATGGGCAAATTACGCCTGGGTCCGGGTCCCGGTGCAAAGGCCGCTAAAATGGACCCTTACGAAGAGGAAGAACTGGCCGCCGCTAGCTTAGCGGGGACTCCATCGATCTCTGCTTCTGCGACACCTGCACCCGTACAGAGTAGCCTGGAAGAAGCTGCCACAATAAATGATGCCGCTGTACTGGGAGCCGACGACGTCAAAATAAAAGTCAAGAAAGAGGATATCTCACAATACTTTGACCTTCCGAAAGAGCATGCCTCCCACGAGCAGTTCTATGTCTTTCAATTTCCGCGACTATTTCCACAGTTCGCGGACCCAGAATCACTGCCCGATATCAAACCAAATCCTGCGGATCTCGCTCAGAGTTTGGTAGAGGCGAAACACAGAGTCAAGTCTGCCTATCACGAAAGTGAAGCAGAAGCTTGGAGAGACTATGTCCCCGGCAAGTGGCAGGGATGGGGCAAAAATCCTGGAAGGGAAGGTCGAGAAGTTTTGGGCGCAACTACTTCACAAGGTCAACCCGGATCAAGCGATCAAAGTCCGCCAGAGGGTCGTATTGGCAAGATCAAAGTGCGGAGGAGTGGTCGGGCAACTATGAAACTAGGCGGTATCGAATATGAGGTGAGCTGGCATCAATCTCTCCGTCTAACGTCTAGGGCACTCTTTCTAACATACTAGCTCCTATAGATTCTACCTGGGGCTCCTGCCAACTTTCTACAGGAGGTCGCCGTGCTCGAAGATGGATCAGACGGGGACGCGGGCAGACGCAAAGGGATGTATGTTATTGGACAGGCTTCAAAGAAGTTTGTCATTACGCCCGAACTTGGTCGGTTACTGCAGATGGATGCCCGCGAGAGAGCACAACGGGCCAAACAGCTCAAGGAAGAGGAAGAGATCAGAGCTAAGAAAGCGAAAGAGGAGCAACATGACAGCAAGTTACCAAGTCAGAAAGCTAAAAGAGCACCTGCAAAACCCGCTCCGCGAGCCAAACCTGGGTCTGCTCCAGCAAGTGGCGGAGTTAAAGCTCGACCTGCTCCTGCGCGGCCAGCTAAGTCATAACGGCCGGGTTCACCGTTGTGTAATTGAAGTAAAGCCTCGGTGGTCCTTTGGACCTATTTAGTTTAGACTGGCCAAAATGATCCAGGCCGTAATTCCGATCATTCGCAAGCAGTTCCGCCCGGGGCAGTTCCGCGTAGAATCGGTTGTATCACTTGGTTTTACCTTAATACTT
This sequence comes from Cystobasidium onofrii, assembly GCA_022813105.1. NCBI lineage: Eukaryota > Fungi > Basidiomycota > Cystobasidiomycetes > Cystobasidiales > Cystobasidiaceae > Cystobasidium > Cystobasidium onofrii. Next base: position 10,361 of record JAKLNA010000021.1, read on the forward strand.
TGTTGTACTTCAAGTCGCGCAATCCTAGCAATACTCGTTCAGCACCGCATGGATCAGTCAGCTTTTCGCTCATTGCTGCAAGGCCAGGCTTCGTCTTCGGCTGCAAACTCTCGCCCACGCCCAGCAGCGTCTCACCACGGAGCTCTCGGCGGCAGTAGACAAAGACTAGGCATAGGAGGAGGTTCAACGAGACGAGACCAGGGCATCCCTGATGTAGCACCGCCGAAGAACAGTCTAGAGCAGTTTCGGCCTCGACAACAAAAGTCGTCGGTAGACAAGGGCAAGGCGAAAGCTGTTGATCAAGACAAAGCATCAGAACCATCTTTCAAAAAGTATGGCTATGCGGACAGAGCAAGCAAGCGCAGAGCAGGCTTGGATGAAGCAGAAGACGAGGCAGGACAAGAGGAGCGCCGGCCAAGAGGTCAGTCGGACGGCGGAGCCTGCTGTAATTGCTTCGTCTGATGATCGCTATCGTTACTACCATCCAGGCCTGGACTTCTCGAAGCTGGATCCTGACAAGAGAGCACTGTTGGGCATCGAGCCCGAGGAAATACCTCTAGAAGAACCGAAAGAAGAAGTTCTGCCATTGAAGACAGACGAAGAAGTCGAAAGAGAGCTTGCTGAAGCAGAAGCTAAGCTAAGGGTAGAGAAAGATTCCACAGATACAACCGAAGCTAGAGGTAGAAATGATCCTGAACATGACTCACAGCCGGCTCCAAAGAAGCAAAAGCGATCTCGAGCTGAAATGTTACGAGATTTGCAAGCAAAGATAGCTGCCGCTTCATCAGCCGCCACCGAGGTGAAGCTGGTGGAACCAACAGGCTCATCCGGACGCAAAGAGAAGCAAACGACAGCTGCTTCGGAGCCTGCTGTAATGAAAGGCTTCAGAGCTATCGAGCGAGCTCCTGAGAAAAAGAAGAAGAAGAGAAGGCTACAAGTGGGAGACATTGCTGAACCGTCCACTTCTGCAAGTAGACAAGATACCGACACCCGTCCAGCTGAAAGCCTTCTTGGCACGCTCAATGGCATTGAGAGCGCATCAGCCGCAGTGGACGAAGACGACGATATCTTTGGCGGCGCCGGGGAGTATGATGATGGCCTTTCGGCAGAGGACGACTCAGGAGAAGAGGGCGAGAACAAGAAAACGGCAGATAAGACAGAAGCTGGTAGCGCCGGTCCTATCAAATACTTTGACGATCAAGACGATATCATACCCAAATTCGAGACTTGGAGAACGCCTACTCCACCTCCGCGACGGGGTAGTGGCTCGCCTCAGCGTCGCCAGTCTGGCGATGAGGAAGATGACAGAGTACATAAGCCTCAGCGATTGGAGGGATTCTCGACATCGCAATACTCAGCTCGGGAATTGCTTGAAAGAGATAATGCCCTGGCGAGAGAGGAGAAGCGGAAGCTAAGGAAGTTGAAGGGTAAAGACAAGAAAGAAGCGATGGAGAGGCTCGCGGAACTCGATGGAACTCGGACAGCTGAACAGAAGGAAGCGGATCGCTTGAACAGAGATGCGCAAGAATACGAGAACTATGAGAGAAAGAAGCAGAAGAGGGAGCGGCCAGAGAAAGACTGATAGTCTTGGATGCGGGTGCAGTCGCTCGGACCGCATATGCACGTCCAGCAGTGTACCACTGCGTTTCGAGGCTAGACAGCAGACGCCCGGCTTGGATAATACTTGATGGAAGGCCGAATGTCTTCACCCTCATGTGGTACGGATTGCTTAAGAAACGTCGTATGCTTGCGGCCTTTGATCGTAGTACATCTGACTAGATAGGTAGCGTCATTCAGCGGTACGGTCGTGATATCAGGCAAATCCAACAATCCATCAAACTGGCAGCTTCGGAATACTGGACCCCAAGAAAACGTGACTTGTATGTAGCCAAGGCAAAGAGAACTAATGGTGCGAACTCGATGGGGGACATTGCAAAAGAGTAGGTGTCTCAACTATGAGTTTAGTCTATCGTCCGTTGTCTACGCCTGTACTACTCGTGATTCGCGATAATGCCCGCAGTATCCACGTGATAAAGCAGGGGCAGAGAGCCGATACCTGACCAGGTAATGCGATGCTGCATGGTGCCGGTCACGACTCTGACGCAACCCAACCACCGGACACAGCACCGCAAGCCGAGATAGAGAGATAGCCGTGTCGCGATGCTGTTCACGCTGTCCATCGTGGCATTCGTTTGCTTGGTTCTGCTCTGTGAGGCTCATCACGTCCTCGAGCCCGGCGTGGTATGGCGGACTGCATGCTGACAGCGCGGACGGTTGCGGCCCATCCTGCAGCCCTGTGGACGTTCAGACTCAGGCTCATCGAGTATCTCCCAGACCACGTAGCAGCCCGCTTCAGAGACTATGCACCCGTCGGCACGTTTGAAGCTGCCATGGAAGGCGGATTCCAGAGCAGCACCTTTGATCTTTCGGGCAACATCGAAGATGACCAGCGGCAAGGGCTCGACGAGGTGAGCGGCACATCAGGTCAATCACCCACTTGGCAGACTGCTCAGATATACTGTGTCCTTCCATCGCTTCATCTAAACTCTCTTTCCCGTACCGTACCTGCACATGCTTGTGGCGCTGTGTGATCATTTACAGGCTGGATTGACAGAAGTCAGGCGGATCATGGACATGTAAGTGTTTGTAACGAGCACATAGAGAACAGAGTGTGTCACTGATATAGCTCGAATTCCACAGCCAAAGAGTCACATTCGACGAAGCACGCTTTATCAGATCGCAGCGGATCATGCGGAAGAACGGTATCGGTGAGCGCGTTGCTCAGCTCTGCTATTAGAGCTGCTGTTTACGACCTTACACGTTCTATTATCCTTTCTGTAGACCCAAACACAGGTCTTCCACTGGACAAGAAGGCCATCACCCATCTATGACAACCCTTTCGCCTTTCTTTCACCGCCAAGCTAGTTCCGTGGACAAAGCTTGTAGTACTGTTTCTGTAATGTCGTTGTTTATTTCTCTCTAAACAGCTGTATCCTCCGTCAACACATCCTCGTGCTCTTCTAGGTCTTCACTCTCTGATACACCCGAAACATCGCTCTCTGCATTTTCAACAGGTGCCGTACCCTTCGTTTTGATATAGCTTACGCCGCTTCCTTGTGGAGGAGGCCAGATGAAGGCTGTCTGTCTGGTAGCCGCCGATGATTTAGAAAGAGTGCCGTCATCATTTTGGTCAATGTAAGGCTTCCTATCATCTTCCAGATCAACCGTCTTGGCAGCCTTCTTCTGCTTGTTTATCGTATCAGCTGATGTCGCATTTCCCTTGCCATTCTTTGGCTTGACAGTCTGATACTGGACCTTCTTCGTCTTGGAGTTCAAAGTCAACACGCGACGCTCGCCCGAGGCAGCTATGGCTTCTTCCCTCGCTTGCGCATTGCGGTATGCCTGTTTCACTTGCTGATGGTGGTCAGGACCGGCGCCAGCCTTGCGTGCATAATCTATGCTGCCTCCAGGTGGTCCAGATGGGGACAAAGCTCGACCTTCATGAAGTTCAGGGAATTGTATAGCTTGTCTCGCACGTTGCTCCTCTTCTGATTCCAGTCGTAGGCGCTCTTTCTCCCTACTAGCCACACTTTCGTGCTCGGCCTCCAGCTGCACAATCTTCTCCGCTAGAGTAGCGTCGCTGACTAGCGGTTTGTAGCTACAGCTGGGACAGGCTCGACTGTACGGCACGTTGACATCGCACAACACCAGCACACAGCGCGGGCACACTGGTATTATGGTGGAGACAGGATGTTCTTGAGCTAGTAGCAGCATATGGTCAACTCATTGTACTGAAAAGTGGGGGACACAGAGCTTCGAGGTAGCCTTACCTTGGCAAAAACATGCTCGTTCTTTGCCTTGACCCCTGGCAGCACGTAGCCTCTGCTCAAGTAGACGTAGCTTCTTCTGCGCAGCTTGCGCCGCTGCCTCTGACGCTGCATGATCCAAAGTAAAGGCCGAGGTTGAAGGCTTGCTAACGGCCGGTAAAGCCACATTGGCAATAGGCGCCTGTACAATCTGTATTTTTGCATTGGAAGCTTGTGAAGGCAGGGCACTAGCAGCTACACGTGAACCTGTGGCGGGAGCAGGAGGAGCTGAAGATTTGGCTTGGGCTTGAGGCCGCTTTTGATTGACTTGAGTGCCTCTTGAAGATGACCCTGAAGTGCTCTGTGGCTGAGCTTGGCTTGGAGGAGCTATCTTGTTGACAGCTATCGGAAAGCGACTGTTAGCATATGCCGTGATAAAGTGAGCTTGTGCAGTGTCATTGCCCAGAAGGCCCTGGACCAGCGAGTGTAAGCGGAGTGCAACAGCACAGCAGCATGGAGATTGCTCATACTGTCAGATAATCTTGAAGCTCTGCACGAGTCTTCATGCTATTCAGATAAGGCAGTACATTCTGATCAATGGTTTCATCATCTGCAAGTGGAAGCTTCTCAGCATTAATAAGGCTACACGAGGTACAGGCCCCTTCTTACCCAGGCCCAAGTAGAGCGAGAGCTGGTTGCGAGCTTCGCTGGCATTCATGCTGCTGGTGATAGACCTGGTATATGGGCTCGAGTAAAGGCAAGAGGTATACTTGAAACTCGATCAAGGAAGGTGACTACGGATTGTCGCTTTACCGCAAAGCATGTAGTTTCTACAACAACAATCATCTGTACTACCGTGTTGCACCACCTATCCACTACTACCACCAATCCATCTTCCTCCACAGAAAAGACAGCATTTGGCAGCGACCAGAGCCTTTTGTGCCGGATCCTCAAGCGCAGAGCTACCTTGTGGCGTGAGCACTTCTGGCACCTGGGCTTTCCTGTTACAAACCGTGCAAGTTCGAGCATTGGCACTGAACATGACAGCAAGACTGATGCTACAGCGTACTGCAGACAGATGACATCAGCCAACGAAAATGAGTGCTTGAAGAATATTACTTACCCCACGCATGCCCATTGCGACAGGTACCTTTGCCCAGCTGAGAAAACGGTATAGTTTCGCCGCAAGCTGCGCATTTCTCCTCTTCGTCCAATGTGCTCGTGAACACGTCTATGCTTGATCCTTCATTGTCGACATCCATGAAAGTGGCACGCGCGGCATGCAGAGCCGACAGGACTTTACTATAGCGGAGCTTGCTCAAAGACTCTGTAGCGGCGCAGAAACCAAATCAGCCAAACGTGACTGTCTATACCGTCATGTATCACGCACCGGAATCGCTGAAGCGCAGTAATCCTTCTAAAGCTCGGAAGACAGTTATGCAGATTGCTAAATCAAATTGCCGGGTCAAGTTTTGACATCTCCCTCTTGCCGCATCGACTTTGGTATTGATCTGGGTTATTTGAATTGCTCGGATGAGTAGCTGCCTGGATTTTTTTGTGCAGGCAAGCTCACCTGTATGTACTGAACCAAGAGACTGCCTAATCGCAAGGCTTGCAGTTTGGTATCGCTCCATAAGAAGGAGGCGAAATCCTCAGGTCCACTTGCAGGCATTTCAGGATTGTATTGAAGATCGACAAGCTGCACTATTGTCTCTATAAGCCGCTCAAGCAGGTCGCCGCGGTGCAGCAATTGCCGCAGAGAAAGTAAGATAGGAAACAGCGTCTTGTGCGAGTTATCAGAACAGCCTATGCAGGAAGCGCTTAGCCGTCAATAGAAACAGTCGGTCTTACTTGCCCACGCTTACCGGTCTGCGCATCCTTCGTCAAAGCGGCAGTCGTGGCACGTATTGTATCCTCTTCAAGATTTGCATTGCTGAATCTCGAAATTGCAAAGTTCATTTTCCTCAGGTTCGGCATGACGTACAAGCGTCGATCCAGTTGGTACCGTTCATATGTCCAGAACACTGCGCCGGCGCCATCAATTTGTGTGAAACTTGAGAGATGCATTCCGGCGGTGGTAGGGATGGGCGCTTTGTCCTTGCCTCTGATGCCAGTCTTTTCGAGATTCAAGAAGGAGTGTCGCAGATCTTCCGATAGCGCTAGGGAGCCATGCTGAACAGCTTTCGGCGCATGCAGCAACTGCAATAGAGGTTGGTCGGAGATAGCATTGATAATCTGACGAACGGTTCCATCGTTCATAGCTATAATCAATTCATTTGATGATTGTAGGTATACTATATCAACTGGATTGGGCGGGCTGGTCCATCCTCGAAACTCTTCCATCGGTATAGTAAGATTGTGCACGCTTGTTGATGACCATAGCGTGACTTCTCCAAGACGTCCAATCGCCAAAATGTCGTTATCTAGCCAACTGAGCGCCGTCACTGCTTTAGGGCTTGGACAAATGGCTTGATAAAGTTTACAGTCGGCTCGACCGTCCGGGAACACGAACAAGCGCAGCAGATTCACCGGTCCTGCAGGACCTGCGACCGCGAGTAGCGAGACGAAACCCTCTTTGAAACGTAGGAGCTTGTCAGGGGATGCTCATAACTCCGACCTACCCGGGCAATATATACAAGAACATACCTTGCTGACTGGAATCGTCAACGGCGGACTTCCAGCGAGACCACGCCATTAGAAGAGGCCATTCCTCCGAGACTTTGTATTCCATCAGCATTTTCATCGACGGCTCGACATCTTCGTATCTACTCCAAATAAATCACTCAGTTGTAGTTCTTCCGGATCGTCAATGGTATCTCACCTCCAAAAGGTGACACAGCCAGATTTATGACCAACAGCCAGCAAGCTATCATCCCGCTTGGCATGCATTGGAGTAGCATGCGACCAGGCAACAGCTAATGCACCTAGTCAATTACTAATGCACACCCGACAGTAAAGGTTTCGCTCACAAGTGCTCTGCGTCCGCATAGTGAATTTATCCCGCCTAGCCTTCTGCTCGTCCGCCGTCTTCAACTTATCCGCATGGTATGGTAGAAAGGGGTCAGTTCGTAGAGAATCCATGTATGCTGCAGTAAGATCGAAAACCTGCAGTATAGATGTTAGACTATGCTATATTCCATGGCTATTATGCCCAAACGCCAGATGTCGTACCTCCTGCCAGACGGATTTGATGGCATCGCCTGGTGGTGCATAGATAAAGACTTCGCAGTTAAGTGTCAGAGTGGCAAGCAAGCACCTGTAACATGGCATATTGGGTCAATTCAGGCTCCTACTAGCTGAGGCACCCAAAAGATCTTACCATCCGCCACTGCTCAGCCCGCTCGGACTCCAGGAAGCCATTCTCCAGCCATTCTCCAGTGCTCCGGAGGTCGTCAATTGCGGGTCTGAGTATAAGAGGACCATGTCAGCTCCTATCTGAACTAACATGCCCTTCCATAGGGAGACGACGGACCAATCGTGAACTCCCCCCATTCCGTTGAAGCGCGTTGTGAGGTTATTGCTGTTCTGAAGATTGTCAGACCAGAGCATTCACCTGGTTGCAGGTCTTCGTGCTTGTCCTCTAGTGACCACTGGTCTCGTAGCTTGTTGCCTGGATAACCAGAAAGAGCTGATCGGTCTTCGCGAAGAGAAAGTCCTAGTCCAGGGGTCTTGTGTATATTATATGCAAGTCAAGCCATAGTCCGGTTATCTTCATTTGAAATGGTGGATTAAATCCCTACTCACCAAGATGTGCAAGAAGCCGTGCGTGAGAACCAATATCTGACCATCCGCAGATCTTGACACGCTCGATGGAAAGGCTGAACGCGCGTACGAAGCAAGCTCGCCTGCTGCCTCTACGAACATCGTGGGCCTTGGAGGAGGGCCCACAGGCAACGTAAGCTAGATGGACCTTAACTGCCGCGTGTCCGATATATGCGAATTGTTGTCACGTTTTTGATGTTTTGAAGCCTTCTTTGCACTTGACGAATGCGGGTTGGAGATACCACATTGAAGTATGTGGGGTGCATAAGTACTACTGCGGGCTATGTCATCATCTTGCTTGTTTATCGAACACACGCTAAGAAGCGACTGCAATGAGCGCCTCCCTGACAAGGCAATCGAGAACTGGCAACGCTTCAAAGCAGACTAAGTGCTTTACATTGCAAGACAGACGAGGTGCTAGGTACTGTAATATTACTATCACTAAGCCGACAGGCGAATGCTACATGGAATAAATTGGTGCCAATGGCTGGAAGAGCAGACCAGCCGCCATGGTGCTTTGCTGGCGTGGGGCCATTTAGACAGTTCCATACGGAGGAGGTGCTCCTTTGTGACTGCCTTGCTGAACACTATGACCTTGATTGTGATATGATGCCTGCCCTGCGTAGATCTCGTTACCAGAACCGCCCTGGTGAGATGTCTGACCCGCGAAGCGATGTGTGGCTTCCTCTGGACCGCCAATTGGTTCGTACACGCCTTGCGAGACATAGACGTAGCCTTGCGGACCGTATCTCTCTTCTGCTTGAATCTACAAATGGAGTTCGAAATGAAGTGCGAAAGCATTAGAAACCTTTTATGAGGCTTTACTGGAATACTTGGTGGCGAGCTCTACTCACCTTCTTATAGATAAGCCAGAAAGCGTGAAGGCTGTATGAGAGTTCAAGTCAGATGTGGTGAATGTGATAAATAACTGGTTTATGTAAGAAGTAGACGCACTGTCCAGGAATATCTAAAGTGGCAAGCGATAGATAGGGCGACGTCAGCTTGGAAAGCCAGTTGTCTGAGGCAAAGACACAACACTTACAACCAAGGACGGTGAGCAGGATATTGAGCAGCAAGGCGCAGCTACATCCTGTCACGATGGCCTGTGATTGCAGAAGTTTCAGTCAGCCGAATTGCCTGTACAGCATGAGAGACGTGGCTGTGCGTAGAATTGACACTCACTGCGCTAGCGGGCGGGAAGAGAATCGCTATGAGGATGAGGAGGACATCGGAGAAGCGCACAGTAGACGTCGACTCCATCTTGGTTGGGCAATTACTGTTGATTCGAAGGTGTTCTTAACGGGATTGCCGTTTCGGTCGATTGGGACGAAGTCAACCTTAGAGAGCATTGATCTCTTTGCACTTTGCTTTCGGACAAGCAAGGGACAGGTCATGGTCTGGGAGTCTGAAGCGTCTTGCCAGACCTCAAGTGCCCGTGCAAGCGCAGAAATCCAGGCTATCAATTCCCAGGCGTTCTCAAGCTGAAAGCTGCCATGAATGAAGAAGGCCGTCATCGAATTAGTGGCGGTACTCTGTAAGACTCACTTGGGATACACAATAAACACGCAACATGCTGAGCAGATGGTCTCACAGATCTCGCTTCCTTGATATTGCAGCACCAGAGATCTTCCTGGAAGTCCTCGAGCATCTCGACCAAGGCGATCTCGCAAACCTGACTCTTGTCAGCAAAAGAGTACACAACCTCGCTCAGCAGCTACTATACCGGCATATCTCGCTTCGCAATGACAAAGATGCTCTTCAGCTCATTCGAACTCATCGTTTAAGCAATCCCAATATGGGCAAGCATATCACCTTTGAAACCCGATCTTTATCTGCTGGCAATGTTGGCAAAGTCAAGCTGCTCACCATTTTAAGAGCATGCTCTTTTAACCTCAAACATCTGACTATCAACTGCCGACTACTGTCCAGACAAGATCAATTGGAAATATGCCAGAGTCTGGCTGCCCATAGGTTCGACCTACAGTCCGTCGGCTTGCGCGATCCCCAGCCAGAGTTCGTAGACTGCATTCGAGCAGCACAGAAGAACTCGCTTCAAACATTACAAGTCTTCTGACCAGAACATCAGTTTGATGGGCACATTCTCGACCCTTGGTTGTCATCCTTCCATACACCGCTCTTCCTTGGTCGGCAAATTGTCGATCCGTTGTGGCGACATCCGGCGGTAGCAGCGATCAAATGCTCTGGTCATCTCCTCATTTCCTCTGTCCACTCGAGCCCAAATACTCTGCTGCATCCGTTCCATGAATGCTGCAAGGAGGAAAGCGGAGGATGACCCTGCCGTCCCGACGGAACGCCCAGCCAAGAAAGAGCCACACTGTATAGACGTGTCAATAGATACAACAGTCTCCAACTAGACCGAGACCTAGCGGTACAAGAGATCACGAAGCGCGCAAGCAATTCAGTGCACTTCAAACTCGGATCAATGTGGTAAATGCCCTACTTGCCAGTGCCAGGGCAATTTATGAGCGAGAAGGGAAGGTAACAGTATCTGCAAATGCGTTGGAAACCGACACATGCATACGTATGGACGATGCCGAACGAGCTGCGGTCGTGCACAAGAAAGATTACGGAAGTCGGCACAGCTCTCGGGAATACAGAGCTAGAACACATCCGAAATACAGCACGGGGGATCAGCAGGGGACGCCGACGGAGTCCATTGCCGTGTATGTTGTCTTCTATCTTTTCGTGAGACCAACTACGATGTACTGTAGGCTTGTTGCATGTGCCAAATCGAGAAGCTTTGTCATGAGACGCGCCGCCTGACAAGCTCCTCTCAATATGTCTGACAGGCGCAAAGAGTCGCACACGTCGCTGACGGAACGGACAAGTGGAACAGCACAACAGCCAGCCTGCCATCAGCTAACCGTTCCTCAGTTTCCACTTACTGAAGCAAAGCTTGAGAATGTTCTCTTTCTCCTTTCCATTCTTGCGTGGCTTTCCTGCTGTGCGTCGAGAGCCATGTAAAATGGGCATACTTAGCTCAAAGAGCACATCAATGCTCCTATGGCATCAAAGACATCCAAGGAGTTTCAAGCTAGTCGGGTTTCTGCTGGCTATAGAGCGCGTCAGACAGCGTGCAAGCCAACGGTACGAGCCGAATCTTGTACCTTCGTATGCAGATTCATCTGGAAATTTCAGGATAGTGAGTGGTCGAGTAGGGACGACCAGCAAACTTCTAGAGAAACAGCATTGTGGGTAAAGGAGGGTGCTGATTGTGGCTATTGTTGCAGATCTGCTTCGCTAGATTATGTATAGCTCTAGAAAGGACGATAATCAAAGAATTGAATCGAGCTTTTCACGACTTTATCGAAGCCGCAATCATCAGAGCTACGGGTGACTACCTAGGAGCATACCGTAGCGAAGCACAGGATATGCCTTTCTTTCTCGTGGAAGCACAGCTTGCATTAGCGGAATTAGCCGAAGGTCTAGCAATGGTGCGACATCCGAATGAGAGAGAATCAACACACTTCTACCTTGCATTGATAACCAACACACTTCTACCTTGCATTGATAAAAATCATGTGGAGAGCTTTCGAAGCAGTCAAACATGCGAGAAAGTCGGAGCATCCCCTGAAAAGGTTCCGATACATCGGAATTATACTGCGAGCATTGTGGAACATGTTGTCTTTTTGGCAGAACAGGATGAGAATCTTCTTGCAAGCTTGGCTAGGAGTTGCTTTAGGATCTGAAGAATAAGTGAGGTAGACTTTGGGCTGATGAGACGGTTCATTTATGCAGAAGAATGGTGTAGCGTTGAGTATGGCATTTTGAAACATAAGAGACATTCGTAAAGGTCAGGCATGGTAGCACCGTAGTATATCTTGATGGAATGCAGGGGCATTGTAGAGATAGGCAGTCAGGCATAAAATTGCTGCGCATCCAGCGCTCTTCCCTCCAAAATGCTACACTTTGCAATGTAGCGTACCAACGATTCTGACGTGGGAATTTTACCTCTTTGATGTACCGGTATGAACTGGTCGGAAAGAGAAAACAAAAGTTCAGCAGGCTTTCGCTGTTGCTTCTTCCCTTCTCTCCGATCGAACGCATATGCACAGTCGTCTTCGCACGAGCAAGCCTACCCATGGTAACGAACGCCTAGTCACACGGTCTGTGCTCTGTTTGATCTGCTGAATCTGCATATCAAGACCGTTTTCAGAGACACCGGGTGACATCGAATGCGGAAAGCAGTCCTGTATCGTCCTATGCAGTCCAGTCGTGCAGACAAGACGGTTACCGGTACAAGCACACAATGCATACCGCACTCACATCATCTCAGAAGAACAGCGTCTGATCATGGCTGCGGAATTGACCCACAGCTGATGGTGTTTGGCTCTCCGGCGCACTGTCCGGATCTAGACGTTTCACGACAGGCCGTCCAACGCGTGCATAGCTGACGACAAGCTGCACTCGCTGTGTACCAAGCTGGAGCTGAGCTGAAGTGCACGACTGTGCGTCTCTTCTACTACTCACCAACTCCATCCCATCCTATTCTCGCACAGCATGGGCAACAACGCATCCAAGAGCAATCCCACCTCGTTCCCCGTGCGCCGGTGGCCAGCTGCAGGGACTTCTAGAGACGACATACTCGACAACGTAAAGTACGTCCGACAAGACTTGGACAGATGGTACAAGGTCATCGCAAGTGATGGAATCGATGCATCCACCTTGAACGAAGACGTTGTGAGTCGCTGTTGTTAACAGAACTTGCCTCATCTCTGCGCAATGACCGAAAATTTTCCCTGACAACGCACTGTTTTTTCTCTCGTCTATGCAGGTCTATCGCTTCATCAACAGGTTGGGGAAGCATATTGAACAGACTGTAGAAGACAGTACTGCACCTCATTTCCAGCAAAGTCTACAGAACGCCTACGACTGTATCGCTCCATACAGTCGCGGAAAATCAGTCAAATCCGAGCGTCATAGAAGGAAGCTTCGTTTCGACCTGATGGAGTGTGCTCTGGAACTCACAGCTGCGGTCTTGGTATTGCAACAAGAGTCCGTAGAAGGCTACCAGCGACGTCGGCAGAGTCTCCCTATAATGGCTTGGGCTATGGTCGACGCTATCATGAATTTGCATGGGACAGAGGCCAATGCCACGACTCCTTGGTGCGGCGGCCTCATTACTCGATATGCTGACTCTGGAGAATGGAAATGGCAATACGGATCCGTATACACCGACAAGAGAATCATCGGATCTCTCTCAGAAGGTGAAGCTTTGCTACTGCTCGCGGTGGACCTGCGCAAAACAACCTTGGATTGGAACCAGCAGCCAGATCAACAGGATAATGATAGCCTACAAGGGAAAGGAAAATACGATTTGAAGATCACAATGCGCACCGAATAAACTTTCCTTAAGAATCTGAATCACCACGCTATCCGAGTACACTAATCTTCATCTAGTCCTGTATTTCATTTCACAAGAATCCACACTCTTAGCTCACATAATTATCATTGACAAAACCTTTAGCCGTTCTGAAATAATCCACCCTATTGTAGATAGAAGCACGCTCTGAAAGAGAGCTTAACCTCAAGTCCTGTTCTGATTCACTCGATGCTCTAATGATTTAGTTTATGCATTTTCAGTCTTGTAATCGATCCCTAGTAATTGATACACCAAGCAAGGTACGCTATGAGTTGGCAAGCATGCTTATCCATATCGATTCAGCGGCGATGTCTCATCGTGATTGCCCAACTGTTTTCCCATTCACGCCTGTGTCATTACTTCGCCGCTTTCGAGCTTCTGCTGGTTGACTTTCGATCATCCACCGGATAACGCACACAATGCCAGTGAGTGTAGTGCAAAAGGTCAACGAGGCCAGTGAATGCAGCGCTAACATCTTGATCCACGCCGTAGATCAGCTATATTCTCCTCGTGTCGCGGCAGGGCAAAGTGCGGCTCCAGAAGTGGTTCACGACATCAACGCCAAAGCAGAAGAACAAGGTCGTCAAGGATGTTACGCAGCTTGTATTAGCTAGACGGACGCGAATGTGCAATTTTATAGAGTACAAGGGTGAGCTCGGGGATGCATAGACTCTCCGTTGTTTGCCTTGTGCATTTGTTGATGGTCAGTCGTGTGTCTCGTTACATAGACACGAAGGTCGTCTATCGCAGATACGCGTCTCTCTTCTTCGTTATGGGCATCGGATCATCGGATAATGAGCTGGTAGCCCTCGAAATCATTCATAGATATGTCGAACTGCTCGATAAATACTTCGGTAATGTGAGTCCTGCATGTTTCACGCCTTGATTTAGGTGAAGCTTCGCTAACATGCCATTGACACAGGTGTGCGAATTAGATCTGTATGTCACTATCCGGTCAAATTTGATCAGAGCAAAGTTACTGAGTCTGTTCTACAGTATATTCAACTTCCAGAAGGCGTACGCCGTGCGTATCTCTTTATCCGTGTCGAATCGCATTCAGTGGCTAATGATTGTGGGAATCAACTTGCAGATGCTCGATGAACTTATCATGGCAGGCGAATTGCAAGAAACGAGCAAGAAAGCTGTATTAAGAGCTATTGCACAAAGTGATCAGATTGAAGAGCAAGAAAACAGTGAAGATACGCTATCGAGATTGGGTAGTCGGGCACCATAGTCCGGCTTGTTTTAGGATAGTCTTACCTGACAGTCGTCAGCAGGCCTTAGGCTCAAGATTCAGTTATGTAGCCATCAGTTGTTGTATCAAAAATCACGATCATCATCTGCGATATTCTGTGCATTTCGTCAATACGGTTTCGTCACCCGTCATTCAGTAACTCCTCGAGTATCGCGCGAGCCGTTCAGACAAACATCCTATTCAAGCTTAATTCTACAACAACAATGCTGCCGTCACCACTAGAGACACACGAAGGCATCACTTAGCTATGCTGATCCAAGCTTTCGGAACTCCCCAAGTCTCGGTCAATTCTTTCACCACCACAGGCGTCTGTGTACCTTGTACGACCACCTCGTACAGAGGTTTTTTAGGCGAAGTACCTTGAATTTCCCCAAAAGTAGCTGAACTGGCACATTTGACTTGTAAATCCTCTGCAAGCTTTTGATGTGGTATGTGAAATGTTTCCAGGCCTTAGAAATCGACAGAATGTTTCTGTCAGCTCCAGCGTCTTGAAAGATGATGGAGCATACTCACCATCAATGATAGTTACTAACTTCTTCCCTTGGCGCTTCTTGACTGCTATTCCAATCTTTTCAGGTGCTCCTTTCCCGATTATTTCTTCTCTTTTTCCGCCCTCATTAATGACAACCCTATGCCACGCTTGTAAATTATCAATAAAACGACGGTTAACTTCAGAACGAGGCATAAAAGTTGAATCCTCGCCCTTCTTTAGTAGTGCTGACGAGAGTGCGTCATTGAGTGTGATATAAGCGTGATCGTTCTCATTGATGAGATTTTGTTTGTTGATGTAGTCCTGTAAGGCATTGCGCAGTTCCAGTGGCAGAACGAGATCATCCTTTCTATCGGCCAAAAAGCACAGATTGTCAACAAATGCCAGAATGCCGCACAATGTGAATATCAACGCACTCGAAGCCGAGCACTTGGCACAGTCCGGCTGCATTGCCATGTGGTTTATAAAGCTCCGTAATTTCGACAGATCGTTGCGAGGCTTTACCTTGTTCCTGCTCTTCTCGAACTTCACGCTTCTTCTCCTGCTTCTGAGCATCACCGACCGTCTTGTATGACTTGAAAGCCTTAACACTGAGGTGCACTTCAGGGTCAGCCTGGGATGACTCCTCGAGTGAAGTGAAGTTTACGATAAGCTTACTCCGGATGAGATTTGTCAACGCTAATAACAGACGATTCACCACCTTTCGCTTCTTTCGTTCCAATTAAACCCTCCTTCTTCAACATCTTCAAGAAAGAACTAGCATTCTTGAATGAACTCTTCTTTATGCTTACTTCTTGACCTGCAGCAACTACAGAAGCACGACGAGAAGGTAAAACGTATGTATCCATGAATTTAGAAGAAGATAGTGGAAAGGGATTAGGCTGTTTTGGGAAGATTTGAACGATTGCGTAGATAACTGCTTCCTTGAGGAAAGCGTCCACATCTAGCACGAAACAAGACCAAGTCAGTATTCCTGAGAAAACATTCATCCGTCTTGTATAGCACACCTGATGTCGATAACTCTGCCTTGGTCGCAACCGTGCCGACCTCATTGGTAGAATCAGTAGCTTCAATTTCTGTGACCTCGCCGGTCGGTTCTTCATAGCCAACAGGAAGATCAACTTCGTCGTGCTTGCCATCCTGTGGTACCTCTCTGGGCTGTGCTGTGCTCTTGTCACCTAACGCCCACAGCGAATCACCTTCAACATGCAATATTTCCACAGCTTTGCCTTGCGGATTCTCTCCCAAGTTCTTCGAGTGCATGTATAATCTACCGATTCCTCTTATAGCATTTGGAACACTTGTAGTACCTATTCCTACGATGGAACCTTCAGGTAGATCATCTGATAATGTGGCGATTGATTGTCTCGATATACCAGGTGCGAACAGGTCGGCTCCTTCCACTAGTTTCGACAGGACCATGTCGTTCGTTACTAATGTAGGAAGGGATATTGAAGATTTCCATATGCTATAGACTGCAGTGCATGGAAGCTCGAGGTCAGTCATTGTGATTTTTAAAACACGAGGCTCTCGCTACAGTTCTGTCACTACCCACCTGTTGGTATCAAAGGGCCTTGTTCACCTTTCCCAATTCGAAAAGCAACAGGTATACCTTCATGTGAAGTAAAAAGAGTGAAATGATCCCCATTTGAAGTAGTTCCTTTGCATTGCTTCAAACCTTCATTAAGAATTGTAGTTTTACAATCTTCAATTGTAATACCAGAATAACGTTCGCATAATTCTTTGATTAAATTGCGACGGTCGGAATTCTTTAAGGATGTACTCGTCCCTAGCGTAGGTGGTTTCTTGAACATGGCATCTGTAGCAGTATTTCCACTGAATGGATGTGGGATGTCAAGTGGTAAAGAGTGTTTGAAACGATGATGCAGATATTCTAGACACTTTCTCGATCACGTTGGCAAGAAGGCAAAGCAGCGTATTATGCCGCAAGATTGGATGGCTTTGTTACGCTATAGCGATTGGAGATCTCTAATATGTACACAAGAGAGCTCTCGCTTTGAATGTAGAGATCGGCGGACGGCCTGATGAAGTGGCGATCCGATAGCAATCAATAAATTACAAGACCTTGGTGAGACGCTGATTGGCAGCCTCGAAGTTAATGACTTTCCAAATGTTAGCTAGGTAGTCTGGCTTTCTGTTCTGGTGTTGCAGGTAGAAAGCGTGTTCCCTGACGAATTGGCAAATGGTTTAACCTTAGTAGCTAGTAGCGAGTTGACAGACGACATGACACCCACCACATGTCGATTCCGAGGAGAGGAATCAAAGAGAGGCATGGGTCCTGGTTGGCAGTTGTGGTGAGTCCCAAAGTCTTGGTATTTGGGTCGACGCCCTGAATGCAGGACGAGCATCAGCTTAATGTCCTCTGAATGCGGAGATTGGGAACAGACATACGAGCCATGCCCAACCTGAACCCTGGATACCAGCGGCAGCAGCATTCATCCTCTTCTTGAGCTCATCAAGCGAGCCAAAGTCTCGTGAGATGAGCTCGTCGAGCTTGCCTATTTGGTGGAAACTCCTTCAGATGCATTATTCACAGAAGATCCGCACAAAAGTGTATGTACTCACCCTGGTCAAGCTTTCCGCCGTTGTCCTTTGTAGGAGCGAGGTTCTCCCAGAAGAGAGTGTGGTTGATGTGACCTAATAAATTGAGCATCATGTTAGCACATGTACTGTATTCCTTCGATGTGCTCCATGTAGCCGGTCTTTCCTGCCGCCACTGTTCTCCTCATTGGACCAGGCAGGCCGGTACTGAGCATGATGAAGTCAGAAAGGCGTAAATGCTCACCACCACCGTTGAACTTGAAAGCAGCCTGTAGCTCAATAGCCTTCTTTGCGTCGCCGGACTCGACAGCAGCCTTCAATTGCTCCTCCGCTGCGTTCAGGCCATTGACATAGGTCTGGTGGTGCTTCGAGTGATGGAGCTCCATGATCTCAGCGGAGATTGCTGGCTCGAGAGCATCGTATGAGTAGGGCAGCTTGGGCAGAGTGTGCTTGGAGCGTGCTGCTGATAGCTTCGAGGCGTTGCTGAATGCTCGGATTGCGGGTCGTGCTACTTGGGCGTACATGGTTCTTATAAGTACCTGACAGCTCAACAACAGTTAGCATTCAGGTCTCGCGTATGGTTACTGATTAGACCTGAATGTTACTCACCTGATTGGGTGTCAATGCTGTAGTCAATCTTCCACGCTGAATGCAGTGTTGATGGAACAGAGCCAAGACGGAAAGCTGCACAATGACGAAAGAAGAAGAAACGTGGATGGATGCAAGTTCGAGAACAAGCTTCTGCGGGTGGGAAGCCTGGATTAGACTGAGAGTGGAGTGTTGCAGTGACACTACACTCTGTATCGCAATACTGTTTCACTGGATGCTTCTCTACATATGCTGCATGCTGTCCTCGTCACACCTTCTTCTGCCGGCCTGCACCTCTGAACGCGTTGACTTCCTGCCCACTGCCGCGATCCAATTGCTCGACAAGGCAGAGTAGCCTGCAGTGGACAAGTAGTCGCAGGACACATCGGGCTAGGTGCACATCCACCAGCCTGGTCTGCGTGGCCTCGTGAAAGCCAGCTCAGCCTGTCAGGCGCGCTCAACGCGGTCATCAAGAGCAGCTTTCAACAACTTGGTAGAGCAGGGCAATCCAACCACTTCCACTGGACATCCAGCCATCCAGGTGCTGCAGACAACATGGCTGATCCGTTAAGCGGGCTAGACGAGGATACTCCTCCCGAGCCAGTCGTCCCGCTAGATCCAGAACTTGAGGTGTGTCTTTCGACCATGATATCCATCCCAACTATTCTCGGTCACTGCTGATCTCGAACCTTGCTTCGGCTTTTCAGGAATTATGGTCATCGCGAGCTTGTGGGCATACAATGTATACTCTGGACCATTCCCACTTGATTAGCTTACGACTTTGATGCGCTAGTACTGCTCGTCCTCCTGCTCCTCATTCTCTCCTTCTGGGTTTCGTACTACCTCAAGATCCGACGCATAAAGAGCGTACACGAGACTTTGGTAGCCTTGTTCGCAGGTGGGCTTATAGGGCTCATAGTGCGCTTGTCACCTGGAACAGTAGTACAGAATATGATTTCATTCAGTGCGTCATCCGAATGAATACAGTATCTTTGTCCAAATGCTGATATTTTGACTTACAGAGAACACCATCCTACTCAATGTACTACTACCTCCGATCATCCTCAATTCCGGCTTCGAACTCAAACAAGCCAACTTCTTTCGTAATTTTGGTGTCATCCTGGCTTTTGCTTTCGCGGGGACCTTTATCTCTGCAGTCGTTCTGGGGTGTGTTAGACTATTGTCTTTATTCACAACACCCCTACAAGCTAACTTGAGGACGTTCTACTGTACACAGTGTACTGGTTTATATTTGGGCACTCCTTGGCTTGGAAGGGCTTTCTTTAGGCATCATTGAGTGCCTCATTTTTGGATCTACTCTTTCTGCCACAGATCCTGTCACGGTGGTGCGTGTTAGGCTTGTATTGTGCTCGCGACCGTCTTAGGCTAACTACGCTTCTTGTTCAGCTTGCGATCTTCAACACCTTGAAGGTCGATCCTACACTATATAGCATCATCTTCGGCGAGTCGCTTCTTAACGATGCAGTCGCCATCGTCATGTTCGAGTAGGTCGAACTCTGCCTCCCAGGCCTTTCCAATGCCCCGCTAACCTAGATTTTATGATGAAACACAGGACACTATCTCAATTCCATGGAGAACACATCTCAATATTCTCCTTCTTCCACGGCGTTGGTATTTTCTTGCTCATCTTCCTCACTTCAATGGCTCTCGGCGTTGTCTTTGGCCTGGCGTGCTCGCTGATGCTCAAACATTCAAGGCTGAATGAATATCCAGAATTGGAATCCTGTCTCGTCATTCTTATTGCTTATACCAGCTACTTCTTCAGCAATGGTTTGACCATGAGTGGTAAGTTGCCTATTCGGTCATCGACATTTGCATGATGGCATTTCAAGCTGATCTCAAATGGCTCGGACAAGGCATCGTATCATTACTGTTCTGCGGAATTACCCTCAAACACTACGCTTATCACAATATGAGCAAACGGGCTCAAAGAACAAGCAAATATATGTTTGCGACACTCGCGCAACTGTCTGAAAATTTCATATTCATCTACCTCGGTCTCAGTTTGTTCACGCAGACTGATCTCGTATACAAGCCAGTCTTCATCATTGTCACAACGGTATGTACATTCTGCTTATGTTCAAAATACGTTCAGTTCGATATTGAAATGCTATCCGCCTTGGCAGATCGCCGCATGTGCAGCTAGGTGGATGGCCGTCTTCCCTATCTCCAAACTCATCAACATCGGCTTCCGAGCCCGGGGCCAGAGAAGTGAAGAATTACCACAATCTTATCAAATGATGCTGTTTTGGGCAGGTCTTCGAGGGGCCGTAGGAGTCGCTCTAGCAGCCGGTATCAAAGGACACAATGCGAAGTCATTGCGTACAACCGTACTTGTTACAGTTGTCATTTCCCTCGTATTCTTTGGCGGTACTATTGGTAGGATGGTGGAAATTACAGGTATTAAGACGGGAGTGCACGAAGAGGATGATGGCGATGAGAGTTCAGATGATGAAGGTCCTATGGGCATCAATGGCGGGTACAGGCCAAGTAAGTGGCTGTTCCGACATGGCTTCTAGAGAAAGAATCAAGAGTAGGCTGATTTGTTAAATTACATCTGCATCAGGCGATGGCCCATATCGCGATGGACCCTTCCGCAACGACTCGACAATGTCGCTACATGGTCACAACGGAAAGCGATTCAGCAATTTCCGCGGAGTTGGCGAAGACTCCGATGACGATGATGCTGAAGTATTACCCAGCGCAACTGCAAATAACTATGGTGACAATGCAGGTCAGAATTCCTCCGAAGGAGTCTGGCGAGACGGACAGTGGTTTAGTGCATTAGATGAGCAGTATCTTCTGCCCGTATTCAGCAATGCTACTGCCTCACGGCGGCAGGCTACGCGCAAAGCGATGCGCTCATCGGCGAGACTCACCCAGCATGGGAACGAGTCGTATATAGATGACAACGAGACTGAGAGGGACTTGACGGCGCTAAGTCGTGAAGGCTCAAGATCACCGTGGGACGCATCATCTGGCGCTGATGGCAGACAGGGGCAAGGAAGCGCAGGAGGCAGCGCTACGGGTGTAGGGAGAGATGGAACAGCAGGTCAAGGCAGAAACAACAGCAGAGGGTTCGTCAATGATTCTTTTTCGTATCATCCTACCCCATCGCTTTCGGCAGCAGTCTCATCACTGTTCTCATCCATGTCTCCAGTTTCTTCTAGCATGGCGCGCCACGACACACGCGATGGTGAAACGAGTAGTGGTGGTGGAGCTATTCTGCCCTTGTCAACCGCAAGACAGTACCCTAATAACGATACAAACGATCATGTGCAAGAGCTTATAGTCCCCGATGGGTCGCTGGCATATACCACAAGCACGCCGCCTATGCCTTCAGTATCCTTAGCGAGTTTTCGCATGCCAAAACGAAGGACCAGCGATGAGCAAGAGTCCCAGTCAATACACTCGACCGAGGTCTCAATCGAAGAAAAGGGAGTGTCAACTTCTACTTCTCCCTTGCGAGAAGGTCACTCCCCGAATAACAAATCAGACTTCTCACGCTCGGTCGCTCCTTCGATGACGGCTTCAATATTTAGGGAAGAAGCTTTGCAGCGTAGACTCTCCACACCTGCCCCGAGAATTGAGTTAGCGGATAGTTCCCAAAGCGCGGAAAGGACACCGAATAATAGAAGTCGGAGTAGTGCTGGGCATCTTTAATGACCATAGAGTGTAGTTATAGCAGTAGATTGTATAACTAATGTTAACCGTGGCCTACGCCACTGCTCGTCTATGTTCGGAAGTCACAGCGGGGCCTGATAGCGATATCCGTTGCACCGTTGAAGCTACTTGTGATAGACACTCGCACCAGCCGATTGAGCTGCTTGTTTGCGATACTTTATAACGAGATCCCTCACACCCGCGACGAGCGAGCCAGGCAGACGCTTCGTTCTTGATCAACCTTATGCCAACCTGCTTGAAGGTCAGACAGAGAAATGTCCTCAGGTGCAGGCCCGGCAGCAGACGTGCACAACGAGGCTGCTGCAAGCGAGCCTTCCACCTCTTCGGCGCGGATATGCGAGGTCTGCGGGAAGAGAGTGTCCAAGTACACCTGTCCACGCTGTGAAACAAAGATTTGCTCGCTAGATTGCACAAAGACGCACAAAATACAAGCAAGTTGCAGTGGAGTTCGAGAGAAGACAGAATATGTACCTCTGAACCATTACAATGATGTTGCAATGTGGAGGGATCTCGCATTCCTTCGTGAAGTAGGAGATAAAGTGAAAGATTGGGGAGGAGCTTTGAACTTGCCTTCTCAAGAAGCAATAAACCGCAAAGAAAGACAACTGGCTGGGAATCGAAAAGGAAAACAACGTGAGGATAACAATGGGAGAAGTGCAGTTGTTCATGATAGGCTCAAGAACCTTAGCAAGAGAGAGCTGGCTCTCAGAAGAACATTAATGCAGAATGGTATCGAAATACTCTTTCTACCGAAGGAAATGGAGAGGCATAAAGCCAATAAGACTTCGTACAATGTACAGTGAGTACGATTCAATACTGCCTAGATGTGCAGCGTTCTGCCTTTCATCGCCAAGACAGCTTACTGATATATCAAAATTTCGCCACACTTGTATAGGAAAAAGAAGCTCGCTATGACGATTTCAATTCATACGCTTGACGAAAACAAGAAGAGGAGCTCTTCGAAGACTCTTCACGACAATTCTCTAGATCCTAAGCTTGTCGATATCGTCAAGAAAGCTTATCCCGATTTCGATCCCACCAAACATATTGTTTTACTACCGGTCCCAGTCAGACCAGTTGTTTTTAGCAAGAATGCTCCATTTCCGGAAAATAAACGTGCAGATATACCTTCTTTGTTGCCAATGCAGATACCTAAAATAAAACCTCTGCCCAAAGCGCACGCAAGTCTACCAATGAAGCCATCTTGGATTGAAGAAACTCCAGCACCAGTGTCGAACAAGGAACCAACGCCTGAACCCGAAATTGTACCGTCAAAGCCTGCATTACCAAAGCCTGCCCCAAGAGATGTCTGGCTAGTGAATCCGAACGATACACTGAAGGAAGCATTAAAGGGTACGAGCATACTTGAGTGGCCTGAATTCGAAATCTGGCCTGAAGAGCTGGCTCGTGGTGAAGTGGAAGCAGAGAGGTTAGAGTATGTCGAGAGGCGTCGGACGTTCGACAGGGACGATTGGAAACGCAAGCGAGAAGCTGATGAGGAGGAACAAGGAGAGGACGAACCTCTACACAAAAAGACGGGGCAATTGGACGAGGAGGAAGAGAGCAGTGACAGCTCGTCGGACAGCGATACTTCATCATCCCTGGACAGCATAGATGACGATACTGAGTCTGAGGAAGATCTAGATGGAGATGCTATATCTGCAGGAATCGCTCCTGTGCTTCCAGAGGCCGTCCCTGCCATAATGCCGCCAACCCAGCCCTTGCGAGGCTTAGCCAGCTTGCCTCCTAAACCGACAGTGCAGTGATGACGTTGTCTGGAAACATTTTCTTGGAGGTATTCTTGGATGTGTAGCATACATAGCTTCTTTGAATGAAATTAAAGCAGTGGCAACACGTCGTTCTGAAGTCACGTGTTTGTGCGCTTTGGCGATGTTGACATGGACGAGTTGCGGTTTACTTCTGCAAGAATACTCACTCACATCCACATCGATGCTGTTCACAGGATAGCCTATACTCACCTGCATGGAATAGCAGCTGACTGCCATGGAGAACACAAAGCACGCCGTCCTGCGCAAGCTCTTCACGGGCGTCGAGCAGGGCGAGCCAGCGAATCGATGGGGCAAGAACCAGCGTGCAGGCAAGAGCAGCAACAACGCCGGACCTGCTGTCGTCCCAAGCAGAGGAATACCTGTCACTGGTAGCGTGAGGGAGCGCGCAAAGGCGTTCGAAGAGCGCTATGCCGGCAACAGCAATGCATTCGTGCCATGTCCGACACCAACAGGCTCTGCAGGCCAGAGACCGGCGCACCGAGTCGCGAAGACCAGTGGAGACAGGACAGCGAATGAGGTATCGCCTGCTAAGCTATGTGAGTAGCTACTCACGACGTCGATGATGTTGTGTCTTTCTCGCTAACGCCCTATTCTTCCAGCCGACCAGACTGTCGAGAAGCAGGCTCCAAGCAACGCAGTAGATGTTGCCAAAAAACAACCCAAACCCGTAGAACACAAGGAAACAGCCAACACGCGTCGAGACGGCAACGTTCTCACATCTAAGACTGCTTTCCCTCCTCAGCGCAAATCACCCAGCAGACGCGGCAATACTTACGAGCTGCCAGCATCCTCACCCAAAGTTCAAGGCGGCCAAAGTGCCAGTAGAACGCCACAAAGACAAGAGAAACACGTATCTTCACCACCCTCGCAGCCTCCAAGTGGACAGAACACAAAACCAACTCTTCGAGCAGGTGCTTTCCAGGCTGCGAGGTCGAGATCAAATAGCATGCCTAGACCTAGCGAATGGTTTGTTTCGCCACCCTCGCAGACACAGTCAAGTACATCTCAAACCAAGTCTGAAGTACTACAGCGACCCAATGTTCGTCCGCAGTCTGTCATCGCTGCATCTCCTTCTCCTGATAGTCAGCCCATCCGAGTTTCTGCATTGCCTATTTCGCAATCCCGCAAGTCACGTGCATCTCTAGAGAGCGTAGTACAATACCCTGTAGCGAGGCCCAGCTCGGTATCAATTCCTTCACGCCCACGCATACCCCAACGCTCGGTATCTGCGCATCCTAACGTTTTCAACCGTCCTGTAAAAGATGTAGCAGAGGTGGAACCGGAAGCTCGGCACAACGTGTCGCAAGACGTGTACATGCAGCTACCAGCATCAGCTAGAAGTGATCCTATACCTGGCGGGAGTGCTGAGATGGGACGAGCGAAGTCCGCACCCGGTGAAGTGGCTGCTTCGCCTGTCAAAGCTAGACCAAGATCTTTGACTCTCACAGCACAAAATCCCGCTGACTTGGACTCGATGTTCAAAGAATTCATTGTAGGTCCCGATATTCTGTGAAATCAGGCATACCTCAGTAAACCTCATTCGTCTCCCAGGAATCGCTCAATCTGCCGGAAACAGTGTCTCGCAGGATGCTGAGCGTTGATGCTCGTGTCAAGCTCGATATGCTTCGTTCGGGTACACCAGCCTCTACAGTCTCAAAGGCGACAGGCCAAAGTATGACCGGGGCTATTCAATCCCGTATGCCAATCCCTTCTTTCGGGGAAGTAGCAGAGGCTGCAAAGCCCTCAAAAAAACGGCCAACGATGTTGCGCAAGATGAAGAGTTTCATGTCGAACAAAGAGACTTCACCCGAAACACCTGAAGGCTTCTTGATGGTAGAGCCTACGTCTCCGCTAATGGACACGCTTGCATCCTCGGCAACTAGCAGAATGTCATTCGACTATAGTAAAGATATCGATCCTGTCATCTCTCAAGCGGCTGCTGCGCAAGCACACATGATCAAAAGCAAACCTCTAAAAGCGCTTGACCCAGTAAAGGACGTACGAAAGCTCCGAGTTCTTTTACGAAATGAGAGCCTGTCATGGGTCTCCGAGTGGATCAAATTTGGCGGATATCGTGGACTCATGGAAAGGCTGCACGAAGTTGTCACTTTGGAATGGAGGGAAGAGCAACACGATGACCAGGTGCTATTAGAGCTCCTGAAATGCTTTAGAGGCCTTCTGATGTCGCAGGTAGGGTCATCACATTTTCTTGCAGACGTCCAGTTGCATTTACTAAATGTTCGCTACAGCCGGGAAGACAATGTCTAGCGACCTTCTCACCCTCACCGTTTCGGCCGTTAATTGAGCTTCTCTTCTCAGATAAGAAGCCAGGCGAGCTCCCAGCGCGTCAGTGCATAGTAGAAATCGTTGCTGGCTTATTCGATGTCTCTGCGGAAGTCGTACCCGAGCCGATTGCCCAAGACGGTTGGAGGAAGCCTTGGAGTAGCCGAGACAACTTTGGCGCCGACACTACAGACGGGACACGACGATCCAGTAGCAGTCAGAACAGATCTCAGACAGGATCAAATGGCAAGTCTCCTCAACTGCCTGCTTTGCAGTTCGATAGAAGAGCCGGAAAGGGGTCTGAAGGATCCTCTACTTGGGAATCCGCTGGATTCGGGGAAGACTATTCCTTTGTCAATGGGTCAAACCAGGAGCTCATCAATGTTGCCCCTGCAAAAGAATATAACTCCTTCGCGGCTTATCTGTTCGTTAAAAGCCTGATCATTGGCCCTCCCAATGAGAAGGAAGAAGCCCAGGTCTACTTTATCAAGTCTACTCGCAAGACCCGTCTTTTCAAATTGTGGATGGATGAAGTGATTGGCGTTCTGTCTGACTACTTTTGGTAAGTAAGAGTGTGTGTAAATAGTCTGCACCAGCTAACGCAAGTGAAATATTTGCAGGATATTCTGCCATTCTAGCAATTCCTACTGGAGGCTTGAGAACATCCAGGAAGATCAGATTGAAGAGCCTAAAGTTCCAGGAGGAATGACCGGTGGCGTCGAATATGAAGCAATGGGTAAGCTCACCGCTTCAGTTCTCAACGCAACCCTTGCTCAACATGCACATGCAGAATATTGTTCTGCCCACTTGCGCTTGCTGAATCGCCTGTGCAAGCACGTTCCTGCTGGTGAAGCAGCACTGGAACTTCACAGCGATCTCTTTGCCAGTGGCATCGACAAGGTTCTCTTGGTAAGTCTTGCCCCAAGTGTATCAGATCTACTGTGCTCCGTTGACACGTCGAGCAGACTCTTCGAAAGTGTTCTACCGCCTATTATCCTCAGGTTCACCTAGAACTCGCTAGATACATCGATCTCTGCCTTTCGTCTGGCTATCCACTTCATCCAGGTATACGGAAATACATAGAACCCGTCACTTCTTTGAAGGAGAGCATTTCGGCGGGAAAACTGGCGAAGCAAGCTCTCGAGCAGGGCGCTAAATCTGCGAAGAAAGGACATCATCGATCGCGCACGGACGGCCAGATTATGCTGTCGAAGGAGCCGTAACGTTTAAGTATCTTTGCAAGAAGTGGAGTAAACTTGGAAGTACCGTCATTTCACTTGTTGATGTAGTAATAGTTGCGGTATGCATCAGCTTTCTTTCAGCAAGCCACTGTGGCGTGTGTGTCTTGAGGGAATACCGTCCCAGCTAATTGAGAGCAAGGTTTGAATATCATGCTGATGAAAACAACAGAGATACATAATGCGTGAATCCTAACATCAACAAAAACTGATTCATGCTACAAATCATTCACTGTGAAAACATAAGCCCTCAGAATAAACGGAATCGTCTCGAGGTATTCGAGCTAGTATTACGGGCACCGCCTTGCCTTTCTTGCTGCAGTTTGACCAATGCATCAAGCTTATCCATGACCAGTTCTAACTTTTCTTTGCGTTCTTGCAGATCGAGGTGCTTTCTAAATCTTGGGTTCTCACGCGCAAATTCCAGTATCTCACTTCGGGACATTTCGTAACCTAATCTGGTCTCAATCTCGCGAGGGAACTGTGGAATGTAGTCAGCATCTCGTCCACACATGCGTATGAATCAGACGTACCAGATAGAAGTATTCGGCAAGAAGCTCGATGTTGATGAACATGACTGCTGTCGAGGCTAGCTTGTCCGCAACAACGTTCAGGAAAGCCTCGGGACAGTATATGCGGATACTCTCGGACGTCTTGTCGGAGAAGTTGCGACATTGTTTCGACTTCAAGGCGGCCATGCGTGCCTTCAGCAAAGCTACACGATTTGTAAGAACGTTGGCTTCGCGAGCTGTTGCAGAGAATAGATGTTAGCGTCCTCCTGCATGACTTAGCCCGCGCATGTGACTCACCTTTGCTTAATAGAACAGGGTTGAATACCGGCCGCGACGGATCTTGTGCATCTTCAAGTACCAGCTCGTTCTGGCTTGCGCTGTTCTCCAAGGAGCTGCCTGTCTTTTGCGAAGCAATCTGCTTACGCGCCTCTGCTCTCCGCCTGTCTCGCTCTTCAAGATCTTTGACGTATTGAATCGCTCCTTTGAGTCGCCTAGCGCCACCAACGCTCTCCGTGATAGACTGATGTGCAGACTCGCACAAATCGATCTCACGTCGGAGCAGCTCAATCGCTTCGTTCCGTCCGGACTCCCATTCCTTGCCGCTTGAATCTAATTCGATCTCATGCTTATATGGCTTGATGCAGTTTTCTACCTGATCCGCTGTGATTGTGTAGCGATCCCTAAGAATGGCATCGCTCAGGGCCGTGATACGTTCACAAGTGCTTGGATGATTGACAAGAGGCTCGGAAGTGAGGAGACTATTCATAGAATGCGCCCGAATAGCATCTACGACTAATTGAGTCTCGTTTCGACCTACACCTGATCTTGTCAATGCTGATGTGGCGGCCTCCAGCTTGTGCCGCCAAATCATTTCTGCATCGTTCTGCACTGAAGTGTGTTCCGCACTACGAGATCCAACCTCGCGCAAGGCTTCCAAGGCTTTTTGGCTCTTTGCCAAATCTCCGATTTTGCTCGCTAGAGCAGCCAATTCCGCCATGTTGCCATTTTCGCTGCGATCCTCCCAGTAAACCTTAGCGATAATCTCCATAGCTTCGTTATCAAGGTCTGCCTTGATGAGCTTTCTCACTTGCTGCTTGCCGTAGGCTTTGTTGAAAGCATGGAGCCGCTGTTTGAGAAGATCTAGCGTTTCAGCAAGGTAGCTTTCAGGAGAAACAGTCCGGTCATTGTATTGAACTTTGAACTGATATTTCGCTTCTTCTAATTCCATAGCAACGTTGTTCGAGATACTATGAAGGGAGTTTGCCATGCTTTCTTCGAGAACGTGCATCAGGCGGCGCTTGAGCACATCGGTAGTAACCTGCAGCCCTTCTCGAGAGAAAACATCTGCGTGTGACCCGAAGTATTCTCGTTCTTGCTTTCGAACTGGAACAATAAGGCCTTCATCGTCATCGGCACGATGCCTAGGTATGAGACTGCGTCCTTCGCGGGCTTTGGCGACAGCTTTGCAGACCACGCCAACGTAGCCTAAAGCGAGTGGATATCGCTTATTCGCAAGAATATCGGCGCCCTGAGAGGGATCGACTAAGTCCATCTTGGTGATGACCCCGATAGTACGCATACCAAGTGGATCGACCCGTCGACTCGCTCGGAGAGCAGGCGAGTTGGCCAGATCGACGTCGGCTGCGCAAACAGCAAGGATAATATTGGGCCCCCGGATGTACTTGTCACATAGATTTGCGATCTCTTCTTTCAATGTGTCTGGTTGATCCATAGAGGAGAGTTCGATATATCCCGGCAAATCCACGAGAGAAAGATCTGGGACATTTGGAGAATGTACACGGAGTTCGACTGGGATAGGCGAGACTGCCTGATCCGCTGGAATGGATAGATTGAGGTCTAAGAGCGTTTTTTGTACTATAC
Source organism: Cystobasidium onofrii (assembly GCA_022813105.1). Classification (NCBI taxonomy): domain Eukaryota; kingdom Fungi; phylum Basidiomycota; class Cystobasidiomycetes; order Cystobasidiales; family Cystobasidiaceae; genus Cystobasidium; species Cystobasidium onofrii. The sequence continues at coordinate 39,616 of JAKLNA010000021.1, forward strand.
TGAAGTCTGTAATCCGCTGACCCGGAGCGAAAGACGGAAATTCTGCGTAGGTGACAGGATGTGGGTCTTGCGGTGTTGCCGGCGTGTGTACGAGGGTCAGCTCGATAGGTCGACGGGTGACCATATTGGTGCCTCTGTTACGGAACCAAACTCTCAGCGCATACTACACAGGCGACTATTTGACATTCAGCTCACTTTGGTAGAAACTCCCTTCCAACGATGGCTTCCAGGACGCTGCTTTTGCCGGAGCTTTGCGATCCGATGGTGACGATGGCAGGTAGTTGCAAGCCTTCTCCATGGTCAATAGTCAACAGAATAGATCGTATTTCAATGAGCTTCTTTGTTAAAATCATCAAGTCGTTGGTAGCTTCATCGGTAGGATCGTCGGACCTGTCGTCCATTACGAGAGGCAAGGAGGAAGCCACGGCGGCAGCTGCCGCGATACGTTCGGGGATAGGTCCAGGTGATCCGCCATTGTTTGAGCTTGACGAACCGTCTCCTCCCTCAGAACTGCCCTCAAGAAGCTCTTCGACACTGCTTTTCAGCCTGGACCACATACTTTTGCCGAAATCGCTGGCATCGCTGGCCCCCTCGCCCAAGGCTTCAAACGCGCTGCCAAGACCCTGTCCAACCTGACCAGCCACATTTCCTAAGGTGCTCGTAGCTTCGTCCAAGTAGCCATACACGGACGTTCTTGCTGCTTCGACTTTGGTGACCACGTAGGCTCCGCCTGCCACCGACCCTCCAGCGAGGATGACAGGCAAGCGTGTGAAGACGCGGAATGCAAGCCTAGGTATCGCAGTGTACGAGGCTGATCGTGAGACCTGGTGATTGACAGAGCTGCGTACACTTAAAGCACCAATGCCCGTGTGCAGGCCATTCATGCGGAAAGAAGAGCCAAGTGCTGGCCGTTGATGGAAGAAGCTTCGCACACCCTCTGTGCGACCGTAGGCAGATCCATTGGCAACTCTGGAAGCTCTTGCTGCTGCTCTGGCGCCTCGCAAGGTGCCTCGAGCTGTATACCGAAGTCCAAGTAGCATCATGGCTGTTGCCATTACCATCGTGGTGGCTGTTGCATGGGGCAAACTTGCTTGCAGACGATCAACGAGTGCTGTAGGGTTCTTGTAACCCCGATCCGTTTTCTTGATGTTCTCTGTTTGTGAATGTTTGTCTGTGCAAATGAGAGCGAAGAGAGGAACGGTCGGCCCTGATTCTGCAGAGTCGTCGACAGACTGACTGATCGAGGGAGACGCGCCACCACACGGCAGAGCTTTTGGCTTTTGCTTCTTGCTCCGGACAAGCGACGAACCACCAAACGGTACCTCGCCTCGTATGAATCTTTTCGGTGATCCATCAACAAGCCTTCAACCTCGCCGTGACGAGCAGGAGCCGGCTGACAGTCAGTGGCACCCGAGTTTGAAGCGTACTCTGCCGCTATGATCAGCAGCAATGGCAATGGCAACGACGGGGACAGGAAATTGAGCAAGCCCAACAATGCCTACAATGTGAATGCGTCTTCTATGCTGGGCCTTCTGTCCGAGGTATCGAAACATACGGAGTCGTATAAGCGTGGCAAACAGGACCCAAAGGACCGAGCAACAGCTGGACCCTCGAAAGACCGCAAGAGCAAGAAACCATCCTTGTTTGACCGTTCAAATCGCGGTATAGAAGCTCGCTCAGCTCGTGACAAGTCTCATATGCTGAAGCGAGAGGACTTGTCTGTAGAGGCTAGGCGAGTATTAGAGTCGAGGGAAAGGCTTGAAAAGAAGGCAGAGCTATACGAAAGACTCGCTCGAGGGGAGAACATTAACGGAGTTACGAGAGAGCAGCTGAGAGATGGTCTGCTAGTCGACTTCGAAGCAAAGGCAATGGATGAAGTATACAGGGCACGTGGCCAGTCAAGCAGTGAAGATGATAGCGATGATGACGAGGACGAATCCAAGAGAGCTGAAACGAACGCTGATGCGGAAGACGATGTGAGCTATTGCGACTTTTTCATGTTGTATTCCCCTATGTGTGCTAATGGGTGTGCAACCTTGCCATATAGCTTGTTGAGACACAAGATGAGCTTGGGAGGACCAGATGGGTCCGAAGATCAACCTTGGCTGGTTTACAGACTGAAGACGGAGACAACATTGAGCATCGCAAATCCGTTCTCGAAGGCGGCAAAGCTATCTTTAGTGAAGATCTTGCATTGGCATCCAATACAATGCCAAGCGAGACAACTTATTACGGCGACCAGCGGCATTTCCACGTGTATGAGCCGACTGCTGAAGAAATAGCCGCTCGAAGAAAGAGTCTCAATCTCGATGCCCCGTTACAGGAGCATTTCGACTCCAAGAAAGAAATCAGGAACAGAGGAGCAGGTTACATGCAGTTTAGTGCAGATGAGGAGGAGCGCAAAAAACAAATGGAAGCGCTGAAGAATGAAAGATTCGCGACAGAAATGGAAAGAGAGAAGAGGGAGGTTGAGGGCGATATCGCTTCCCAGCGAGAGAGGGAAGCGACTCGGAGACGCCAGCTGATTGAGGAGAAGCGGCAGAAACTGCTTGAAAAGAGGAAAGCAGCGGACGAAAAGAAGGAAAGCGATAAGCGTTTGCGTACATAGCAACTATATCCTTGTAGCATAGACGACAATTGTTGAACATTATTATTACGGTTGCTGTGACAGCATTCTATCGCATCACGCTATGCTACAAAACCTGACTTTTCATTACCAGCCTAGTCTACCTACCTCGTCTACATTATCGGCGCATAGCCGCTCATCTGCGACTGTCCTCAAAGGCAGCCTTCCAACAAGCCTTGCAGCTACCTCGTCGGTATCATCACCTCCTACGAGTTCACTTATGCTCCTGGCCAGCACTCTTGGAGGTGCGGTAATTACATTGTCGGAGGGCAGCCTGCGATGTGAACGTTCACAATAAGTACCTGCGTTGCGAGCTGGAATAGTGACCCGCAGCTGGCGAGGAGGTGTTGCATATCGACGAAGTTTTGATCCCATGACTCGCGGTGCAAGATAAGTGTAAGGATCACTTGTATAATGACTGTGTGAGGAGCCTGCGACTGAACGTAAGGGATTCAGCGAGCCTTGACTCAGTAGTAGTGGACGGGTTGCGCTCGTAGCCAATTTCGGACCGGTGCTAAAGACTGTAGGAACTGGCGTGATGGGTGTAAATGGTGTACAAGGAGTGATGGGACTCGATACGGTGCATTCTGAAGTGGGTGATAGCGTCGCGGACGATTCTGTTGTTGCTGATTTAGGGCTCGTGATGATGAGGATGTCGTCGAAGCACGCAGACACGGTAGGTCCTGAGGTTGACTTGGAGGTCAACGGCGGTGACTCTAAAAAGGCAAAGTCAGTCTTTATTCCAAGATAATTGACGTTATCGGAGCAGCTGCCCTTACGTAAAGATGTATATCCGCCGTGCACCGCTTCCCTTCGGACCTCTGCTTTCTCGCTGTTGGGGGCAGACACTGATGATGTATGGTATCCTGTTCCAGATAGCGACGCTTTCTCTGTCTCCTGTGCCTTTTCGAGGTCGTCTTTCTCCTGCTTCCTTCGTCTCTGCAGGACTGTAAATCGCCAATCGAAGATATGGGTGCTGAGGAAAGTACGGTGAACGGGTCAGAGGTATAGTATTCATTCATAGCCTATGAAGGCTTACCCAATGGCTGCAATAGCAATAATGCTGCCCAAGCCCATGCAGACCATCATGGCAATGAGGCCTGGCTCCATCTTGCGGTGTATCAGGACTGGCTTCGTAGGTTGTCGATGGCAAGGTGTGCCTGGTGCGAGGGAGCAAGTAAGGTAATGTCACTGAGGAAGCGGGAGCCAGATGAAGGCCACGAATAAAACCCCTGGACCTATCAGATGCAAGCACTTTTACCAATCCATAGACCGCCGGACTTGACCAGGCTTTTGTGCGCTCTCTTGTTCTTTTCTTGCTCAATGCAAAGCAACAAGCACCTCATCTGCTTTTCAACCTATAATTCAGCATACTCAACCGTATGCATTGTCAGAATTTGCAGCTCACTGCAACTTTTTGTCTGCGACAAAAGCAGGTAGTTCACTGTCCAAGCGCCCGTCGGTTCGGTTCGAATGGCTCAGCTTGTGGGATACACGAACAAGAGTCAGTGAGTAAGGAAAAGATTGGAGAGGTCTGTTCATCGACAGCGGCCAGCCTTGCGTGTAGACATGACGCTATTTCACACTCAGTCCTTACGGTAGGCGACAGACGAATTGAAAGCGTGAACTCGGCTCGTTAGGGGGGAAGAAGCACCCCAGATATCAGGAAATAGAACGTGCAGGAGACTTCTAGCTAGTCTGGAGATGACCTCTGGTTGCCATTCCTTATCTACATTCATTGTATTGCTCAACTGATCATTCAGGATCTTTCATGTTACATATCGGCCAGCATATATTTGGTGTGATACAGGACTAGCTATAGATACCGAACAATTTCAAAAACAATAAATATAAGGTTCTCTTCTGGGTTTGACAGAAGCCAAGTTAAATAAGACGCCTCAAGAACTCACTTTTCAAAGCCGCAACTGGATTTGTACGAATTGCTCTAAGCGTACTTTATTGCGCCAGCAAAGGGGCCGACAGCTACCAGCCCAAGTCTTTCATATGTCGACCAACGTCTCCATCTTGGGCTTCTATGTCAAATTCCTTCGAACTGCTGTTCTCCTTGCCGCGCAAACCATCAAAGCTGATGAATTGCTTGGATGGCTTCACGTGTGCTCTACCGGGCGCGCTAGGAAGATACGTTCGGGAAGAAGTTGTGAATTCCAAGGCCGTCGAAGCAGGCGAAGAAAAGTTTGAGAAGGTGAGAGAGTCGGGTGAAGCTGGGCTTGAGGTGGAGAAGCCTTGTGCTGTATTTGCGGAAAAGGTGCGCGATCGGCTCGAGTCTACTTGTGTTCCAGCGGAGTTCGAAGTGGATGTGGTGAAATCGTAGCTGCCACTGCTACCTGATGGTAACCGAAGCTTGCGACGATAAAAGTACTCGAAGCCATGCAAGCTACAGAACCACCTGACATCAGCTCTGCGCCAAGTGGAGCTAGATTATCTGACTACAAGACCGCCAGGCACTACTCACCTCAGCACTGCCGCCACAAAAAGTGCAGCCAAGACGATGAGTAGAATGAGATACCATTGCATCCTGGTTTTATAGTCAGCAGTGCTCTTTCCTGGAAAGTGCGGAATACGCAGAATGCAAGATGAAAGCAAGTTTGCAAGAAGCAGCTTCCATCTGGTTTCCACGCACTGCTGCGTTGCTATTTCTACATCCCCCTCTTTTTTTACCGCAGGGTATGATGGACTGGATGTCCGTCCGACCTCAGTATCGGCCGATGCCGCTCGCCGGTGTGACACAGGTTCCAGAGCGAGCTCACCGCCGCCACTATCTACGAACACAAGATTCAACGGCTGGTGACATACATTTGCGATAACCACTTCACATCTCACAAGTCAATGGAAACAAAAGAGAATGACTCGCTGGCTTCCTATTAATGGGGAGATACTACCGCCGAGAAGCTGATTTCTGACGTTCAAGCTACCGGCTTAACTTCACTACAATCTGTTCAGGTGGGTCGAGATCTCTTTCTTTAACAGAACAAGGTGCAGTAAACGGAAAAGACGTGGTTATTTCGGGGCGCCATTCGAAATAGCACCAACCAATCAACCTATCCGTACAAATCTGGACGTCAGAAGATGTCATCTCGTTCTAGAGGGCGATTCATCAGCTAAACTCGGCAATGTTCAATGGATTCATGAAAGCTCAGGGTGACGTGAGCCTGGAAAAATATTGGTTACGTGTGTATGATACAGGTGTCATAGCCCGAAAAGCAGTATAATGCGGTATACGTGTCACTGCGGAATAAGCTGAATGTATAGTCGTATGGTCGTATGATGGTGGACTTCTTGTGGAATAGGATCCGACGAACGGACCGATCATTTCGCAGCTGGCCGAACAATAGGAACTCCACCTTCGAGAAACATGTCCAACAATAAGAACGCCTCCCGGTGATGACGGGATCGAAAGCTACCGTAGCAAATCCCCCTTACTACTACGGTAGCCAAGCAGGAATGACTCCTCCGCTTACCGTCCGTTCAAGCAAAATTATAGCGAGCCTGAGGGTAACGGTCACGGTGCTGCAAATGATCTAGGAAGCAGTTAGCAAGCTTCAAAAATTCTGTATCATATGAAATAGGTCGCCAGGCTAGTACCTGGTTTCACGGTTGAGTCGGTCACAGCTAACCATCAAGTCTAACAATGTCACCATTGGAAAACGATGTGGCAAGCATAATGTGACAAACGTTGAGAGTGCTTGAGTTTTTCACTTGTAAAGTTACGCACGACTGCATTCCTATTCTAAAGAGTGGGTATCCAGGTTCCTGTACCGAGGGAAACCACTGAGCATGCATCAGGTGAACATGATAACACTAGCAATACAATGAGGGGAAAGATCCGGATCAGAGAAAAACACCTATGCTATCTCATCGGAAGGCTCTATCGTATACGGCAGATAACCATCGATTTGAAGGAGCAGTACAGAGAGAGGAAGGAAAAGAGTAGTTCTTCGTGTAAATGAAGGTCTAAGGTCTACGGCGATTCAAAGTGCTACAGAACAAAAAATTGAAGGCTAGGGCTTCTAAGCCCAAAGAGCTTCGCCTCTTTTTACTGATTCTGGCACGAAACACCTTGTCCTTGATGACCATCTTCATCTTCGTCCATACCATCATCGTTCATAGCTCTTTGAGCGCGCATAGGATCGATGTTATCAAGTACGACTTCATCGACTAGGTGGTTCTTGGGCAGTTTAGGTAGCGCAGGCCGTGCTGGTAGAGCGGACTCTAGCTGCTTCATCGCTTCTTCTGATAATGTCTCTGGGAAGTCAACGTTGAATTTGATGATCAGTTGACCGTGGTTGTGATGTCTGTAGGCTGGCATGCCTTGTTCGTGAATGACTTTGATAGCGTCTGAAAGAGAGGACAAGCGCAATTGTCAGCATAAATGTTTTTATGGAAATTGTCAAGTAAGAGACGTCTTAGACAGAAGCTACTCACCAGGCTTAATGATCTCGCCAGGGTGGATGGTAACGAGAAGAGCGCGGTCGTCAAGGTGCTCAACGTAGAATTGACCACCAGCTAGGGCAGTAAGGAGGTCGATATTCTGTTCCATCACAAGGTCATCTCCTTGCCTCTTGAATCTATCATGTGGCTTCTCTTCAATCACAATAACCACATCACCAGGTATGACATTCGGAGCCTGATCTGCTTCACCTTGGAATGTGACAGTCTGGCCATCCTTCATACCCTTATCAATGTTAACCTCGAGAACTTTACGTTCATTTGTGACTTTCTTTCCGTTGCATGCTTTGCATCTATCTTTTGCGTTGATGATTTCTCCCTCTCCATTACAGTCTGGGCACGTTTGCTGTAACTGTTGAACCATTGGGCCCATCTGTCTCAGAACAACCTTGATACCTTGACCGTTGCATCCTTGACATGTCTTGACGGCACCTTCTTTACCTCCCTTTCCATTACATTTGGCACACAAAACGTGTCTTTGTAAAGCAAGTTTGGTAGTCTTGCCTTTGTAAAGATCTTCCAAAGAGACTTTGATACGATGAACTAGATCTTTTCCTTTTCGTGGACCGGAAGGACGTGAACGACCACCGCCACCAAAGAAACCACCACCGCCGCCTCCGAAAAGTTGTGAGAAGAGGTCGGAGGGGTCCATTCCTCCCATACCTCCCATACCACCACCTTCTAGTCCTTCTTCTCCGAATTGGTCGTACCGTCTGCGCATGTCGGAGTCACTGAGAACTTCGAAAGCTCGCGAGACCTCCTTGAACATCACACTGGCTTCTTCTTCTTTGCCAGGGTTTCTATCTGGGTGGTGCTTGAGCGCTGTGGTAGCAGGGAACAGGACAAGTCGCAATTAGTATAAGCTACTTCTGGATCAAATATGTTAGATGCCTGTATGCTTCCGACAGGCTTGCAGCCTGTCGGTCTACAATTTTGACGGGCCACCTAACTTCCATACGGAAAAAACCGAAAACCTACCCAATTTCTTGTACGCGCTTCTGATCTTAGACTCGTCGGCATCCTTGGGCACACCTGTGTAGACGGGAAGGAGAGAATGTCAGCAATGCTTGGACGAGACCTGCTTTCGCTAGAGAGGCGACTTATAAGATCTCGTAAAAGTCCTGTCGCGGCAGAACGAGGGAAGGGACGGACAGGTCAGCATATTGGACAGTCTGGAAACAGTACAGATCTGCAGCGCCAGCCTACCTTGCCCATGATGAATAGATGGGTGTGTTAGATGGATGGGATGGGTAAGGAGTGAAAAGTCTGGATGTAGAGCGTAGTAGCTGTGTTAATGAGGATTTGCTCGATTGCCTTGATTATTGCAGCTGATTCAGAGGCAGGAATACGTCCGGGATTGTGTGCCAGCGAATGGATGGACTGGAATGTGTCGCTCTTCTTATGATGTGCTTGCAGACGAGTAGCAGTGCTGTCGCTGTGTGCGGTGTGTTCAGGATCAAAGGTAGATGCGCTTCAGGCTCGACGGCTGCACACCGCGTAACCTGCGCTGGAACTTTCCAGACCATCTGCGCCTGGATAGCATGACGGCGAGTACATACACAACCCGCATCGCCGAGGAGCTGCTATCGATGAGTAAGGCAGCACATGAGCGTACGAAGTGTGTATGCTGCCTCCATGCAAGCCTATGTGCAGTTGCAGGCATTTTCAACGCACACCGGGACCTGCTCAAAGCGCCTATAAGCTGTAGGAGGCCTCATAGCCATCGGCGACAGCCATGCCCTCAACGGCAAGACTACCGAACTACACTCCCCTACCTATGCACACACTATCGACCAAGCTCATGCGCTCCTGGGTTACAACTCTACTGATGACCATCCGGGTCCATCATGATAACGATTCGCCACTTTACGCCTGCCAGCAATATACTGGCACGTGCCAGAAATCATGCTGGACGACTCGGAACAAGATTCGTACATTGTCCGGCTTCCTAGACTCTGGGTGTCAAGTCTAAAGGGCTCGGAAGCGTACTTGTGATCTACATAGTTGCACCAGATATTGCATTGTATTAAACTGTTTACATGATGATTCGCTGAACGCTTCGATCGCCTGACACACATCGGTTTCAAGACATGGTTCGCGTTTGCTTTCCTATCAGGCCTGCTTCTTCCCAGTCCTTGAATTACTATTTTGTACTTTCCACCTCTAACATGGCTCCCAAAGGATCCAAGAAGCAGGAATCCGACTCGAAGACGGAATCTACGACCAAGACTTCCGATCCCGATAGCAAACCTCCTGCGACGAGCAGTAGAAAGCGAGCGAGGCCTGATGATGAAGATAGTGAGTTCCAAATCATAGCCTATCTACAGAGACTTATCTGACTCCTGCCCTCGAACTGCCACCCATTCCTCCTATGTACTGACCAGGCGAGAAAGCGGGGCCCCGACGTAGTAGTAGACAAGCTAACAAACCGAAAGAAGACAGACCTACCCACAAACCAACTAAATCTGAGCCTCCCAAGAAAGCACCCAAAAAAAGTACCCAAATGAAGACTGTGAGGTCTTCTGCCACTACTGCTGTGAAGGCTGAAGAGATCACTACTCAAGGGAACTCGAAACCTACATCTTCTAAGACGAAGGATAACAAGAAACCACCACCTGGAAAAAGAGCTTCTCAGCCTAATGAAGTGAGAATTTTTGACTTTGTCTAGAAGGATTGTAAGACAAGTACGCTAATCTTGCCCTACTTGTCACTCCTCGTTGTCTTGTCAGAACGAGCATGGAAGTGTAGCCTCTAAAGATAGACTACCGAAAATTGGACAGACCGTATACTGGCGAGCGATGGTGCGTTTACTTTAATACTCTATTGCGGTTGGCTGGAGATGGAGGCTTATCAGGTTGTAATTACCTTCAGCCTGGTATGGTAGAAGGTAAAGTCTTAGAAATACTCACCTCCGATTCGAAAGTGGGCGGCAAGTCAGTCCGAGCAAGCGAAGACAGCCCTCAGCTGCGCTTGGAAAGTAGTAAGAGCGGAAAGGAGGTATGCACTGGATCTTGGCTGGGTTTTTGCAGATATAGGCTAATTAACTTCACTTTTCTATGTAGTGTGTGCATAAGATCGATAACATCTACTTCAAAGATTGATTCCTTTGCAAACCAGCCCATACACATTGTATACCACATCAAAACATGCATCGTACACACCATCACCTCATCGTTAGAGACATCTCACTCAGTGATAAGTAAGCTTAAGGCGATGGCATCCTTCCATCCGTGGTTATATTGCTACAGGTCCAACGTAATAACAGATTCAAAGCTACATGACCCAGTCTCATGCCAGTTCTGAGACTAGTCAAAGAAAAGAAAAGAAAACCTATTACCATCCTAATCTACTGAATTCCTCTTCCATTACCCTTTCCCTAGCTAATAATTTCTGAATCTTTTTTTCCCTCTTTTCCAATTCTTTAGCATCCAATTTTTCAATTATCTTTTCTACATCTTTCTCTACATTATTCATTTTCTTAGCTAGTGTGCATTTTGGGAATATTTTGCAGATGAGCTGAACTAGGTGAGATGATGATGATGTTGGTTCAGATACTGATAATGTTGGTGTCAAGGAAAGATGAGGAAAAGCGAGATTTGCTTGAGTGGGTTTGTATTCTGTGTTCAGCCATGATGCAGTGCCGAATGTGGTTATAGTATGTTCCGCTGGAAAGTCGCTCGAAGCGGATGTGTGGGTTGGTACTTCGACAAGGGTTGTGGCGTCCAAGAGTGTCGAGCAGGAGGACGAAGAGCGAAGAGAGGGTGAATTTCTGATTTCGGCCATTTCGTGAGACTATTATAGGATCGATCGCTGTCTGAGTGAGCTATCAGCTGCCGCCCGCTCTATATGCAAACACTTCGGCGCTGCTCACCTGTGTAACGTGATGGGGAGGGCTTGGATATGTGGCGACTCTCTGAGTTCACGCGTATATGGGAGATGGTAGTCTGAGAAAGAAGAGAAAGAGATACGAAGCTGTGAAGCAGAAGACAATACCTCCCCCATACATGCCTAGTGGATATTCCTGCTACTTCACGAGCGCGATGAGGATGCGAAAGTGACAGGCCATTGTTGGTTGATGCGATCAAGGCAGGATACTGTTTGGACGTAGTTCGGCAGCTTGCTGGAATACCTTCGCAGGTTGACATAGCCCTTCTGCATACTACCATGTGGATCATGACCATGCTCTGCGCTCACCAAGCTCGCTCTGCTGTACCACGTCTTTATCAGATAGTGGCCAATACTGCATTTTGCAAAGGTGATCGGGCCAGTCCATGTATGTTAAATGCCTTGTATGCACAGAACAGCAGCAGCAGGAAACTTGTGCTTTGTATGGAGCGGAATGTCCTCGTCGTACTGCCTGTGTGCTAACCTCATAGCCAGGCCACGCCATACCGCCTGCCCGTGTTCAGCCACCGTGCGGGCGGGCGGGCAATGTGCCATGCTATCGCTCTCACGACTGCATCCATCGCAGCATGCCGCAAGACGACACGATGCACCTGCTGCAGTAGCATCCAGCGAAGACCATGTACGGGCGTCGAAGCGGGCTGCCAGACTCGCTCGCCCTCTCAGCCGACGACGATGGTGATCTCTCGCTCGCATCAAGAGCACTGCACTCTCCGACCCAGAGCAGCAGCGGGACTTTCATCCGGCGCTCTTCCTCGTATGGCCACGCTTCTCCCCATCTGCATGCCACGAGGAAGAGGAGACAGACTCTCACTCGAGCAAATTACCTCCCTACGGCTGTTCTGCCGTCCGAGCTGCTTGGACGAGTGCAAGCCATTATCGATTCTATATGCGTCATAAACTTTGATTTGGATACTGGACCATGTGAGATGAGGTTTTGATTGCACAGAGGTGTTCGCACTGATTTGGAGTATACTCTGTGCTTTTCAGCATTCGACAACTGCTACCCTCCGACTGACTACAGCGCAAAAGAGCGTTCTCTCATTGCTTTTGTAGGTACACATCCCGATCAACTACATGCAGTGATTCGCATCTGAATTGACGGTATCATTGAACAACTGGGTTCATTACAGTCCTCCTTTCCTGATCATACAGAAAAAGGCAACTCTTCTTTAACGTTCAGCTGGCGCATTCCTCGAATACGAGACGATAGTGGCAATCACAGTACACCAACGCATGAAATACTATACGGTTATGTTTATTTCAGTCAAGAAAAAGATGCATCCATACGAAGAGGTTATGCGCAACGTTCTATTGCTATAGTGACAAAAAATCCCGCCTTATCGGGTCTATATACTAAAATGGTCAATATATTGGGACCAATGTATTTTCAAGCTAAAACTGGTCATGCAGCTTCAGTAGTAGAGACTGCTATTCACAATCTATACAAGTGGTGAGCTAGATTTTCTGTTTTATTACGCATCCTGGACCTTCTTGTTTGCAAGCATGCGAGGCTAATGCACCGAATGGTATGCTTTTCTTCGCACAGGCCTTCTTTAGATCCTGGCACCATAGAGCTGGCATTCCTGGGTCACATACTTCTAGTCGAAATACCTCTACCCCATCAAGCACAGTTCCAGATACCCAACACCGCAAAGCGGTTAATTACCTCTTCTTCAACATCGTCATTACCCCTCCCTCCACCTTCACCTGCTTCTATACCTCTCTTGGCAAGTCTGCCTTCCGTACCGCTGTCTCAGCTACTGAGAGAGACTATTAGCCAACTATGGCTCATCTGGGAGCTCGTAATACTATCCGAGCCTATCTTGGTCTATGCTTCCGACCCTGGGAGTTGCAGTGAGCTCGTCAGATGGCTGCTTGCCATCATCAAGCCCCTTCCATTCGCCGGAGATTACAGGCCTTTTTTCCATATGTGAGCCGATACTGCCGGCGTCTCTTAGGACATTACCTCTACTGACGATACTATATTCTACTTCTCTACTTCTCAGACACACTCCCGATTTCGCGTTTATATTGAACAATAATAAGGTAGGTCTATCTCGGGGAAGGTTATCTGCGAGATGACAATTTTGTGCCAATCTTGTTTTCTTGCATAGCCTCGTGCTGGTACGCTACTAGGAGCAACGAACCCTTTAATTCTCAGCGCAGCCCGTCATTATCCACATATCATTCGACTTTCACCTCCTTCTAAACCAGCAGATTCGCCCGCTCAAGGCGTTTTCGGTTCAGTCTCTCAAACTAGAGCAAGTCATAGTTTTAAAGAAGCACAAGGAACAGCTCATGGTCTTTTCTCGGAACGTAAAAGGCACATAAAGAAGGATACTTCAGCTTTGAAAGCTGCAGAGGACAAATTGAAAGCTCGGCATTGTAAGCAATATGTTGCACAAATTGGAAGTCCTTGCTTGAGTCCTGACCGTTGAGTACTTCTAGATGCTTCTGCGGATGCTATTCTTTTACAGTCCATGAGCACTCTTACAGAACGTTTTCTTGTACCGCTCAATAGGTACTTCGCAACACTTTTGCCAGCGGATCTGTAAGTTGTACATCTCGAAAGCTACTTTTCAAACGTGCCTAAGGCCTCCCGTATATACAGGTCGGACGGCATGTCAACGCCGAGAGCACCTCCTACCTTCAGTCAAGCCGGCTTCCTGCAATCATTGAAGGCACATGGCACGGTATGTTTTACAGACACACCGGCTCTACTTTGTTCTCAGCGCTGAAGCCGAACCTCGTTCAATCAGCCTCTGCCATTCAGACGCACGAAAATGCCATCTATGAACATGCATTCAAACAATGCTACTACAGCGACAAGTTCTGCCATATCCTTTTACGAACACTTCCTTCGATCACCCAATTTCCTCACTTGGTTGCAGAGCAGAACGGAAGCTACGCAACATACCACTCGAGCTCGATATTTGCATCGCCTAGAAAGTGAGCCCTCTAAACTCATATCACTCCCAAAAATTAATATTGAATGGCCTATTCGCTACTTTTTCAGCTGGTGATACTGATGCATATCTTCGCGGCAAGAGCGATGCCGAGATGCGAGATTTACAATATAGGCTTGAAAAGGAAGCGGTAAGTATTGCAAACTCAGCTCGTGCTTGTTCGCATAGCTGACGAGAGGATCACGTTTATAGCGCTTAACAGAAGAGGATATGCGCAATGCACCGACAATGTCGAGGCAAAGATCAATGTCTCACGATGTTAATGCGTCTGGTCGAAGCTCACCCTTCTCTAGCTCGCCGTCGCAGAACGAGCTTCTGAAAAGAAGCGAACGCTTACGGTCGCAAGTCGAGCGAGTCAAAGCATTGCGAAATTCAAATGTGGACAGCGATGACTCGGACGCATCGTCGCTGCCTTCCAACGCGTGACTCCTGAAAGCAAGGCATTGCTTGGTTCTAGGGCTTACATAAAGCATGTAATCTTCTTAGGATACATTGATGTCTTCGGAGAACCGGATCTGCATATTAGTACTGAATTAACCACATTAATACGATTCCCTGTAGCTATAGCTGACGATGCAATGAACGAGAGTATTGGTACACATTGTCTGTCAGGCCTGTATGTCAGGCATCACAGGGCAGACGCTGGCATGGGGTCGGTCGTTGTCGAATCCAACGCTCCTTTCTTTTTCTGAAGACGACAGATGGAATTGCAGGAGAGTCAGCCTTCTTTGCGTTATAAAATCACATGTTTGTGACGCGAACTTACGTGGAATATGAATGTGATCTCGCCTCCAGCATACTGTGGCGCAAGTACAGGCAGTAGAGCCTTGTCCGTGGCCTCTTCATCTTCCGAAGAATCATCATCTGCATTGTCGCCTTTTTGCGGTGATATGCGCAAAGCCTCCATGCTGCGCAAGATCATAGTACGTAATATGTCATCTTGTACATGGTCAGCTTTGCGTTCATCACTGGTCTGACAATTGACGTGCGTCCATTCTTTAAGCGTTGCTAGGTTCTCGCCAAGACTGGTGTCCACCTATTTTGTGAAAACGTTAGCTGGCTGATTCTGAGGCTCTGGCGGCTAACTGACCTTGGCTTTGGGGAGTTTATACTGAGATGCTCTGACAAAGGCTGTCTTTAGATCTGGCAAGTCGTCTTCGCTATCGCTATCATCGATCGTTGTTACGACAGCTGCTGGTTCGACTGCGGCTTCGGCATCATCATCATCGAGAATGTATCTCGCCCCACTCTTGCACCCGCATTGAAGCTGATCATG
Source organism: Cystobasidium onofrii (assembly GCA_022813105.1). Taxonomy (NCBI): domain Eukaryota; kingdom Fungi; phylum Basidiomycota; class Cystobasidiomycetes; order Cystobasidiales; family Cystobasidiaceae; genus Cystobasidium; species Cystobasidium onofrii. The sequence goes on from JAKLNA010000021.1 coordinate 54,857, forward strand.
CGTCTCGCAAGGCGTATCGAAAGCCGGGAAGAACAGCTTGCGCAATTGCTGGGGTGTGAAGGCATCGCTATCCTTTCCTGACTTATTCGAGCCCTCTTGCTACAAGATCACCGACATCAGCTTCATTACCAAGTACTTATGAGAACCAGACACACCATGACAGAGTCGGCAAGACCGATCTTGGTTATCTGACGTTGAAAGATTTTCTCGTCAATCGTCCCGGTTGTGACGAAACGATAGATGAAGCATTCCTTTTTTTGGCCATCGCGATGAATACGCCCCATAGCTTGGAGGTCATTTGCAGGATTCCAGTCACTGTCGAAGAGGACCAACCGTGATGCCCCTACAATATTGAGGCCAGTACCGCCAGCCTTCGTGCTTAGCAGGAAGACAAAAGTATGGTCTTGGCTTGATCTATTGAACTGATCCACAAGTTGTTGGCGATCTTCCGCCTTTGTGGAACTGAAGAGCTGACTGTAAGCCTTCGCCTCTCCTAGAGCTACAAACATACGAACCCATCGAGTCTGCAATATCCGAAGCGCTCTCGTTCACAAAGCCCTTGAATGAGATTCAAAGTCTGAACATAATTGGAGACTTTTCCGCAGAAAACGTTAGCGAGTCCGGCGGATAGAGAGGTTCAGCACTCACCAATGACAATCTTCTCATCGGATCCCTCCTTCAAAGCCTTGAGCATGGATCTCAGAGCCATCATTTTGCCTGCTCGTATATTCAGTATTCCGATTCGCAAGCATTAGCAAATAGACTGACCGGATAAAGCTGGGCCCATGGATCGGGCATTTGCAGGCAACTTCTCAAGCGCCCCTGCAATCAGCTCCGCATTGGCCTTTTCCTGCAAAGAAATCGATTCAGTAAGGCTCGACAACTTATCCGAGAGAGGCTACGTACCTTCTCGTCGGCTCGCATGAGAAGGGCAGGAGAGTTACAAATCTTCTTCAACAAGTCAATCATGGCAAGAGCGGCTTTACCGCTTCCGCCCAGGTATCCCTGAACGGCATCGGATCCAATGACGTATTCATATAGCTTCCTCTGGATGGGAGTGGGCGCTATGAAGACCACATATTCGGCTATATGGAGCAGTTCAGGATGTGTGCAGAGATAGGGGGAATACTGTTTGCTTACACTTTGGCGGTAAGAAGCCTTGGATGACTTCGGAGGTTCGACGCAGGATGAATGGAGAGGTAGCTTCGCTTAGCTGTACGTAAACTCTGTTAGCAGGGATCCGCATTTACACCCAAGCCACCGTCAATTTACCGATTCGGCTCGATATTGACCAAGTTCCTTGTGTTCCTGACTACAATCAGGCTGCCTGGATCTCATGATTGGAAACTCAAAGATTCTGCATGTAAGGTCAATCAGCCGATGCACAGGAAGACTCGTGTAAGGAACAATCTCACTTTTTAAACGAGGCGTATGAGTCCAGAATACCAGGATTGACGAAATCGACCATCGCGTGAAACTCCGATAACTCGTTCTGAATAGGTGTACCTGAAAGAATTACGCGCTTTTCGACGTTTAGTTCACGCAGAGCTTTCGTTGTCTTCGCTCCAGCTGATTTGAGTCGATGCCCTTCATCACAGATCATTAAGCCTATCTTGGCCTTGCTCAATTCGTCTACCACTGTTCGGAGCTGTTCCAGGCTCTTAGCTTTTACATTGTTAGTGACATGACAACATCGAAGGGCTCACTCGTTCATATCCAATGATTAGCACCTGCCAATGCCGACTACCCTGCACGAAGCTTTTCACGCTCTGCTTGCTTTCAGCGGTGAAAACGCGAATGCGGTCTCTACCGATCCACTTGTGAAACTCCTTTTTCCAGTTCTGACGATTTGAAAGGGAACAACAGTAAAATCTTAGCGTATGCAAGTTTTGCCTAGAGACTGGTCGGAAACTCACTTTGACAAGCGTAACGGGGCAGACGATCACTGCCTGCTGAATTATCGGTTGGGCTCCAAAGAAAGGTGTTTGTTCTGGACATCGATGTGGTCATCAGTACATGAGCGGATTTCTCGACAAATCAGCCTAACTCACTCAGCAAGGTCCAAACAAGCGCGATGGCTTGAATCGTTTTGCCTAGATAGGAAGTGTAACATCAATATCTGCTGTAAAGCTGCAAGGCATTGTCGGGCGATGAGGCGTACCCAGACCCCTAAGCAAAGACGATCAGATCAGCGTGACACGGGCATCCACAAAGCCAGCCTGTTGGGACTTACATCTCGTCGGCCAGGATACAACCCTGCCCTTCAGATCGCATGCCCATCACTGACTCATAAAGGAAGCGGATACCACTGTACAAAAAGTTCAGTAGAGCATTCGCTGCATAGTAGACGGGTCTCACACACTCTTTCTGGTGGTCACGCATTCGGCCACTGAGCATTGGATCTATCACTACGTCCACCACGGGCAAATCCTTCTTGTTCAGTCTTTTCTCGATATCAGGATCTAGTCTCTTCATGACCAAAGCACCAGGAGGTTTCACGCTGAAGAGAGGTTTGGGCACTTTGGGAGCAGATCCCAGACCTTGAGTGACAGCAGCAGTTTTGACGCTCGGTTTAAATGCAACTGCATTTTTGCTATTGTTCCTAGAAGGAAAGCTTTCTAACCCGGCTTGCAAGCGAGTGTCCGGGCCTTCTAGGTCTGACAAATCTTCCTTTCTCTTGCCTTTCGAATAGAAGTTCTGAACTGGTGGTAAGCCTGCTTGGCTTTGAGAATATGCAGACTGCTTGCTTTGTGCATAATTGGATACATTGGGACGCGTTACTGTAGGCGCGGCTAATATTTGGAAGATTGGATTTCAGTCACGTGCCAGTCTCATTAACGCGTCTGATGGGGTTACTCACTGAACTTCTTCGCTGGCCCCTTAGAAATGCTGGCCGAACTATAGAAGTTACTTGATGTAGATGGTTTGCCATAGAAACTGGTTGCGGAGGTGGAAGCAGCAGGCTGAGTTGCTGGGCCATTGCCAGGAATTTTGTCCTTGAGAGACTGGGGAGCTGGTACCTCTTGCTCGATCTAGGCGAAAGAACGAGATAAGTACAGATCAACGCACAGAGGAGCAAAGCAGAGTCCACCACAGCGCACCTGTACTTCCTTGCCGCCGAGAGTAAAAACCTCATCTATTAGAGATTCCGGATCTCGCGGCAGTCTTCCAGAAGCAAGACTGCAAGGAAAGTCACTATACAAGGCATCAAAAAGCTTAGATATGGGCGGCCTACACGGTCGAGTTCGTTTGATCCTTAAGGACTCCTTTTCCAGCATCGACTGCGAGGACTCCGTCTCCTTCCCAGGTCTTGTGCTTTTTGTTTTGCGGTTTTCGCCTGTCGTCGATTGCCATTATCAGCTGGCATACATACGCACTGAAAGCCACAAAGAGAGACATGCGCTCACCAGACACACTGTTTAGAATAGCGAATGTCAGGACATTGTGCAACACGAGAGAATGTAATCCTCACCTGATAATAACGGGCGCAGGCTCTTGAGGTTTGTCCCGCAGGACTGTCGACGGTACGCGGCTTGAGACCAGCAAAAGCAGGATACGGACTGGGAGCCTCTCTGTGGCCATTTGTGTTGTCCCTCAGCGCCGCCGGTCGAGCTATGGAAGGTGCCTTATGTGCAGCAGTCCAGCTATCCATCGAGGGAGCTTCACTGCCATCATCTTCATAACCCGTGCTTTCACCGTCTCTGTAAACGAGTCCACCAGCATTATTCTTTGCTCTTTTTACAGCGCGTGCAGCTGCTTCTGACCAGGGTGATGCGGACGTGCTCGCAATGGCATGATTGCCATTTTGGACATGATAGAGTACGAATGGTGCTCCTCCTGTACCCTCGTGATGTAGCATGCTGCTGCCTACTCGTCCAGGCGCGTTGTTGTTTCCACCTCCACCTCCAGCTGTGTTCGTCCAGCCGGACCCGCCAGGCGCCTTGAAAGGCTGCCTGAGCGTATTTATGGGGTCCATAGCCTGTTTTAAGGTCGTCTGCTACCTCCTGCACATCGACGATCTTCCTTCCATGCTTTGTATGTTGTGTTATTATTGAAGAAACTCTTGCAAGACCGTCCAAAAGCGTGCAAACGATGTGGCAAATGGTATTTCTCGAACTTCGGACTGCTTCAAGACACAAACTCAGAGCAGAAGCACACACTGTTTGCAAACGAGAAACCAAAATGGACGAATCTATTTCTAAAGCAAGCTGATAAAAGCATGGAGATGGACGATGCAGAGAACGAAAAGAACTATGATACAGACGGATATCCTCATGTTATCGAGGTAATGCGATGACGGAGGCAACAAAGTATGCTTAGAAGGGCCAATACTGACATGCAGTCGCTAATCGAATGGTCATCAAGGTTGAGAGTGAAAGTTTTGTAACGGTAACGAAGCGAATGATCCCGGCTGTATCGCCGGTACAAGTGGTATATGGTACTCAGGCCACTTCAATGCTCCACTAGTCCGTCTGGATTGGCAATGCTCAATCTCATAGGCTTTCTAGGCGCAGTCTGATCCTGTGGTAGAGGTGGGGAGGCTCTAGGTGCATTTGAAGGCAGCGCAGGTGACATAGGTGGATCCAAAGCGGGATGATATGCATCTTCATATTCTGCATAGGGACTCGACATAGGAATTGGTACTGCAGGCGGAGCATTTTGTCCACCAATGACTGGACTGACGGCTCGTACACTGCCTTGATAAGGGGACGAGCGACCATTTGAACCTGTGTTTCTAGATGGAGGAGGATAGTAGGGACTTGGTGGAGCATAGTCTGGATTGTCTTGATACGGATCGCAATACGGCTGTTGATGCGGTGACATAACTCGAGGGGGTGGGGGATAAGGCGCTCCTGATGCACCTAGGTAAGGGTCATCTGCGTTGCGAGTGAACCAGGTCAGCAGGATCCAGCAGGATTCAATTTAATGGTCAGGTAGCAGCTGAGAACATACAATAAGCATTTGGAGCACCGTAATAGCCACCACCGCCGGCAGCCGAACCTCCATTTGACGAGCCACCCGAAGAAGCGGTCCTCGCCATTGCCATAGCAGGAGCACCAAGACCAGCATTTCCGAAGATCTCCGCATGAGACGGGTTTGGAGTACCTCTACCATGAGAAGACATACCGTCGTTTCCAACTAGGTCAAGTTGGGAAACAGATTTGTCTTCGTCCATATCAAAGCCTGCTCCTTCTCTTCGTTTGGTAGCTAACGGGTTCAGCGTGGTACCACCCTCTTCTCCGTGTTTTTGCAGTAGCTCCGGCCAGCGGATACCATTTCCATCGTCATCATCCAACTCTGAGAAGCGACGCTGAGTACATCTGTAGCCCAGGAAGAGGAAGCCCGCCAATGCAACAATGCCGGCTACAATGACAAGATTTGTCAGTGGATGCCTGAGTAGCCGCATTTAAGAAGCTAAAATGAAAGCCACTCACCAACTACGCTCAGAGGAATGATCCATGCTTTGTGATTGCCAGAGTCCTCATCCTTCTTGTTGTCGCTGGCGCTTGTGGCAGATGCAGTAGAAGCGGAAGTCTGCACCGAGCCATCGTCAAGGGTAGTTGTGATGATGGTTGTGATGACGTCTGGGACAGTGGAAGAGGTCTGACTAGTCGTGTCTGATGATGTGGTAGTGGAAGAGGTCGTTGTATCAGAAGATGTCGTTGTCGGGATTGTTGTGGTTTGGGTGTTTGAAAGGTCGCCACTCGTCGTTGTGCTTGTCTGCGAAGTCGGGGGCTCGGTGGTGGTCGACGTCGAAGGGTCGAGGGCAGTTGTGGATGATCCTGCAGGCGGATCTGCAGCTGTGGTTGTTGCTGATGTGGATGCACCACCTCCAGCCGTGCCTGTGTTCGAGAGGGAGCCACCCACGCCTGTGCTGTTTGACTGCCTTCGATACTGTTCATGCTGCAGGGCGCGGGCATTGACATGATGGTGGGCCGGATGGGACGGCATGAGCTGCCTGTCTGCGAGGACTGCCTGTGCATGCACCTGCGATACAGTCAGGCCACACGCCAGCACTGCACCGACCAGCACCATCGCTGCTCTCTTGCCTGTCCGTAATCTTGTATTATCTCTGGCAGCTTTCGTACTTTGAGCGCGCCGTTGACGGGACATGGCGATGGTGTTGCTGCTGTTGCTTGAAGACAGCCGCATCGCTGTCACACTGCTCGCTCAAGGATGTCCACGCAAGCTCGCAGCTGTCCTGTCACTTGCGCATGTCCATCCACTCCATCTGTCTGCATTCCAAAGGCGGTGTCTGCAAATTCCAGCCAGCAGCTGCAGTCCAGCCTGCAGACGATCAGCCGGCGCGTCTGCAATTCTATGGGAATCGGAGTTCCGAGTAAAACAGATTTGTGATGCAGCCGTTTGTTGCATGCGGAGCTACATACAAAGGCAATACAGTGTTATCACAACAACAGGCACTGTACCAAAAGAAGGTAAAAGCACTACAACGCCACCATATCAGACAATGCATGGCAACATTACATCACGTGACCAAATCCAGTAAACAGCTTGCGTCTTCCGTAAGATCTGGACGCGTTCTAATGTATCAGATCGTCATGTGCCTGGCTTGTGCCCTCGTTCCTTACTTTCAATCCACTTCTCTCTGCATTGATAGTGCGTTACTTCACCACTTTACGATGGGATAGCAATTCAAAACGTCAGTTTTGTACATCTCGAAGGAAAAGGTGGAAAAAGCACTTACTATGGCGAATGTATCGCGATAACGCTATTTCCGATGCGCTTGTGGCACTGCGGACAGAGTCTAGCATCTGTAATCTTGACTCTTCTATTCTCCAGATCGACAAGCGACTGATTAACTTCATCCATGCGTGCAGTCCTGACCTTCTTGACAACTTTATGATTATTAGACCATGAGATGGACTTGCGGATGCTTTTGCATAGAAACGTTTGAAGTTCTTGTACAGTCAAAAGAGGCGGTAAGATCTCTAAGACATAATTGGCGTCCATTCGTGCGCCATACTTGGCCAATATCCGCAAAGCTGGCTCGATTTGAGGTTTGATATCAACCTTGCCTTGCTCCTGACGGGGACGCAGGTGTACATTGAGTAAGGTGACGAAGATAGTCGACCGCTGTAGAGCTGAATTCTCCTCGTTATAAACGCGCTTGCAGTACCTGAGGGTGAGCAATAATCAGCTATGGTTCGCTGTGCATCTAAAGGTGGCTAGCAATATTAGCGAAACCCACTCTTCGGCTCTTGCGTCGTCTTTTAGCTTATGCACATAGATTTGCAAAGCCCCATCATGCTGTCCGAGCTTTCCCAGCAATGTAGCTTTAACCTCTTCCATGCTCTCATCGTCATCGATGCGAGCGAGAAGCCTATCGGGCCGGTACTGAGATGAGTTCTCCAAGAAGCGTATAAGTTTGTCATAGTCTTCTTGTCTCTCCTTCTTAGACGCATCTGAGTTCTCTGTTACTGAATCACTTCTTGACTGTCTTATACGATCCATGTAGATCTCGATAAGCCGCTCGTGGAATTCTGGTCCGTTCTCATTCAGGTGGTGAATGATGTGTTCCAAATATCTTGCATATTGCTCCTTGGGTGCAATTTTAGCTAAATGGTTAGAAACTGCATGCCTAGGTAATCTCTCTACTTCTTCTCTATCCGCAATGAATATATCGAGTCCTGCAGAGGGAGACAAAGAGAAAACCCAGTCTGAAGCCGTGAAGATCAAGTCGAGATAATCGGGACCCAATTTCTGAACGTATGTTACTGTAGGTTCCACTTTGTCTTCGACTGATTCATCCTCCGGTGTTTCATCGGCCATTCTACGGACGCAAATAGCATCAGCTCCTAAGGCGCTTCGCCGACCATGCTACAAACATCACACACCTGCGAAGCAGTTTCAAGGCTTTCTCATGCATCGACTTGCCATTGTACAAGTCAAGGAGCTCTCGATATTTCTGCATCAGCAAATCAAAGGATCAGCGGTGATGTTACCCAATAGACTGGACTATGACACTCTCACCTTTGCGTCTAATAGCAATTCCTCCACTTCCTCTACCTCACACCAGTTCTCGATACGACATAGTGGGCCCAGTAGACCGGGCTTAGCATGCAAATAGCACTTGAAGAGAGCAGTCTCTACGACTCTGGCTACACGCTGCAAATCACCCGGACTATACGTTGAAAGCGGTGCGTCCGGCAAAGCGAAGAGGTCTGTAGCGGTGTTCCCTGACGAGTCAGGTAGGGGTGATGAAGGTGAGGGCCGAGAGTGAGGCGGAAGAGATGCCAGTGCGTGTAGAAACTGTTGTCTTCGATCGGGCAGATACCGCATGAGCACATCGACGGACCGATCATACGACAGATCTGTTCAAGGATCGTCAGTAGGTGTCAAACATAGAAATACGGGCTGTCCCATCTTACCCTCTTTGTCATCTTCATTGATTGACGAGTGCTTCACCGATGCCGAATCTCTGAGTCGACTGCCACCCATTCCAACTTGACTCCGCTTGCTAGTCAATGACCTAACCGAAACATTATCATCATCTTTACTAGTTTCTCTCCTCTTCATAGGCGAAAACCTCCAAGACGATTGCTGAGAGGGAGAGTTCGAAAGCTTCTCTACCGTATTTCCATCTTGATTATTGACCTGCTCGGATCCCATGATTGGCATAGCTAATGATGCTTTGCGGTTCAAAGGTTGTCTCTGATTTTCTTGCTGTGATTGTTGTATTCTTCGATGTTCTCGAGTCCTCCCGCCCCATATTTCTTCTATCTCTTCCCTCTCACATTGTAGTCTGCCAGCAATATCTTTCGGAAACAGCGCAACAACTTTTGCAGGGTTTACGTTCTCTTCAATGAAGATATCGATAGCTGCATCGTACTTCTTCTTATCCAGGAAAAGACTCAAGCCAACAAGCATACGTAGCCGTTTCGCCAGTCTAGCTGAATCTGGAATGGCAAACTCCGCGTTGTCTAGAGACTGCAGTAGAGCTAGCGCTTCCTCATATTCCCCTGTGGAGATGAGTTGGTCGATCTGGCTGGTCCAGCTCTGCGCTGTGAGAATGTAGATCTTGTTATCTTGTCCTGAGGCACCAGAAGATTCCCCTGCTAAGTTCGTCACTATTGCCAACAAGGGTTTTGGCCCTGAAGCTGCTGTAAGCAGTCGAGCGCTTTGCGGTATTGGAGTGGGAGGTACATCGAGTATGGATACGGGTCTTTGAGGCGTTGGAGCTGGTGGCGGTATACGAACGGCTTGTACTGGTGCCAAGGTCAGCGCTGAATGCACATGTACGCTTGGCAGAGCAGTTAGAGGATCGAGAGCTTGCTGTTTCGATAGTTGGCCAACTACAACTGGTGCAGGAAGGACCGAGAGAATGTATGGCCAGGTCACGACAGTCTCTTCCGGAGGTAAAGCGTAATCGAGAGCTTCTTTCCTCGACAGAGATCCTTTGCCGTCCAGTAGCATACCTGTGTTCTCCTTCAACACCAATACCTCGTTTGCTTTGACCTTTACCACTATATTCTTGTCCACTTTGCCTCCAAGACCCATGTACCCTCCGGTCTTCGCAGCGAGTCCTCCGAGCGTACCTAGACCGGGAATGGCACCAAGCGCATGTGAAGCTGAACTACCTGTACTAGAGGATAGGCTTGATTGCTGAGCTGAAGGAGGGATGAAAGACTCCGACAATTTAGGTAAATCTTTTGACGATGGCTCGCGTATGTATGGGAGTGTCGCGGTACCGTATTCTGATGTCGAGTAGCCCAAGAAGATAGAATGAGGGAGTGGGAAAGCTATTGAGCGAAGTTGATGCGGAAGCACCAGTTCCTTCGGTTCTTGCCATTGCCCATCACGCCAGTGGAAGAGACATAGTCGTCGACGACATGCTATAGCCAGCGTTGTCACTACCGTCGGACCCGCCTTGATGTCCTCTGTGTGACTATCACGAGCTGCCGCTCGACTGCCTTTCCGGCGTTGTGAAGAAGGTGCCGTTGGCGTTGCTTGCTCTTTTGCCTGACCTTTCCCGGCTAAAGAGCTAGCTGCCGCACTTTCATTAGCTTGTATTGAGGTGTCCAGCGCGAACAGATTGGCTTGTCCCTTAGTAAGCGAATTGGTGCCCAACACCATCTGCTGCTCGAATGTATGAATATCATGTAGATAAACGGATCCATCTGCAACACAAGACGTCAGACCTCTTTGACCTCAGGATGGCAAATCTGATGTTGATAGTCACTGGACAGAGACACAAGTGTGTTTGTCTCTTTTATCACTCCAAGCTGCTCTATGCTCTTCTTGCTGAATGACTGTATCACCCGTTCCTTGTTTGCTGCAATGAGAACAGGTCGGTTATGGCAGTTGATCGGATGCAATGTAGGTAGCTTGGACACACCAGAGGGTCTGCCATTGGTAGACTCGTTCGCCAGCTCCAATGTATAGACGTGCAGTGATCCATTCTGACAGCCAATGAACAGTCTTCCAGCTACAGGCGGAAGATGTGTCACGTTGGCCCTCCCCTACAGCCATGCCTTGAAGCAGCCGCTACTCACCGTACAGCAGAAGCGACTCTACCCTATCCTGCAGGCCCGACACGACAGGTGACTCTGACACCTGGAACGCATCGTGCATTGCACGGACCTGCCTGCTTGCTGCTGTCGTGCTTGTGTAGGATCAAGCTGCACTGTCTGACTTACCGCCAACTCGAGTAGTCCTCGATCGGCTTTGTGCTTTACGCCTGCAGCTGGCTTTCCTGCATACTCGACGCCTAATCACAGACTTAACATTCGTAATCACCAGATGGTGCAGCAACTAATGAGGGCTTCGCGCTCTCGCACCTTGCTGAAGGCGTGTTTGAACAGGCAAGTCACGTACCAAGGCTGCAGGGAGCCAGACTGAACTTTTTGCTAATTCAAATCTGTAGTCATGCAAGCACCTCCTTCGCTTCAACAAGCAGAGCATATTCTAGCTCGTTGAGTACAAGGCAGATGCTACTTGTAGGTCCTGAAGCTGCTCAGTCCCCCTGTACCTGAACGACGGCTGAACAAAGTTGTCTGACGGTTCATCCTCAGGCGAGATCACGCACACATGGAGGAGTAGCGTTCCCATCTTTTACTCAACTGCAGTCTAGCTCTTATCCAGGGCAAATATCGCAAAGAAGAAACATATCTCTGTGGTCAGATGGCAATTCACCGGCACCCATCATCGGATCCGACGGCAAGATTCAAAAAGCTTCGGATGCTGCAGCATCATCAACTACTACTTCGACTTCCCAAGCAGCTGTAACACCGACTGCAGCTTCGGAAGAATTGGGTATAGATTTCCAATCCGCAACGACTACTGCTCCAGCTTCAGCTTCTACGACTCCTCATACGCTTTCCCTAGAAACAGTCCCTACCGAGCTTTCTGAATCAATCGATGCAACACGGCGAACATTACAGGAGTACGGCCTTGGCGGTAGCACACCCTCAGGATGGGTTCAAAGCTTGTTGGAATGGGTCCACTTGACTACTGGTCTACCTTGGTATGCCACTATCGGCATAACAGTCATCGCTGTACGAATGATGCTTCTGCCAATTATGGTTGGAGGTATCTCAAACAATGCTAGACTTGCTCGTATTCAACCTCAACTCATGTCAAATATCGCGAGTATCAAGAAGGCCCAACAGGACGGCAACACTTTGCAAGTACACAAGCTTCAATTAGCTACCAGACAGCTCTTCGAAGATAACAAGTGCGGACCTCTAAGAGGCTTGATGCTCCCTCTCATCCAGATGCCTCTGTTCATTTCTTTCTTCTTCGCATTGAGAGGAATGGCTGCTGCAGGTCTACCTGATTTCGCTACTGGTGGCCTAGCTTGGTTCACGGACTTGTCACTGCCTGACCCATACTATGTGCTGCCGGTCGTTAGTGCTGCTGCTACCCTGGCAGTGCTACAGGTAAGCTATACTTATACCCAGAGTACATTCCTCTACAGCACGCTGAGCACGTTGTAACCAGGTCGGCGAGTATGGAGCACCTCCTAAGCAAGGCGCAATGAAGGGTGTCATGGCAGCCTTCAAGCTCGCAACCCCCCTTATCGCCTGGGTGGCTTCTGGCTTTCCATCAGCTGTGCTAGTTTACTGGGTAACACACAATTCTTTCTCTGTTCTACAAGCACTTCTCCTTAAAATTCCCGCATTCAAACGATGGGCTGATATTCCCGATCCTCCACCACAAGATAACAAGACTGCTGGCGTTGGATTCATGCAGGCTTTCAGGGATACGAAAGAAGCTTTCGGAGATTTAAAAGAAGGTGCCATTGAAAGGACAGATAGAAAATTTGCTGAAGGACAACAAGAAAAAGCTCTTGATAAACAAGCGGAAGAAAGGGCTGCACGCAAGAAAGCTACATTGGAACAGTTAAAGGGTTCGGTATCGGCTGTTGAAAATGCTGAGATGTCAGCGACCGACGAGAAACAAGCTAGAATTGCTGCGGCCCGGAAGCGTAGAGAGTCGCAGAGAAACAGACGATCACGCATTTAGACGACTTTGCTTCCCGGTGTACGCATATAGTACTGATGTTGTAATAATCCCACAATTCACCGTAGGCGCCCAGCTCAAACCTACTGCCTCTCGATGCTGTCCGAACGCGAGCTTTCAGATACTTCAGTATTGGGATTCAGCCTGCGATCTCTCGCCCTTCGGTCAATCAGTTCAAAGGGCGTTACTTACGCCTGCAAGCGTTTTCCGCAGCAAACTGATCATGTCGCTCAGTCAAATAGATTACGGTATGTACAGACAGAACGAGGCAGAACAAGCCAGAGGTGATAGCAGCAAGGAAACAGCTAGCTAATGACAGTACGCACGGCTCAGTGAGAAGGCTCAGACTGGGCAGATCATCTATATCGACCTTGTATTGTGATGCATTTGTGCGAATATACAATTATTCTAGAGCTCCTCTTCGCTCTGATCCTCTGCAGCAATGACCACTAGAGCATCCGCCACTTTTGCTTCCAAGACAGCTCTATTGAAAAGGCACAAGGCCTGATCTCGCTTTGGTAGGCTTTTGAGCAGATCAACAACTCGTGACGAGATGTCTGCAGGATAGCCTAGGGAGATGACCGCATTCTCTAATCTGGTGCTCTGAAGGAGAGGTGCAGGACTCTTAATGCTTTCAGGCACTTTTTCCGGCTTCGAGTCATCTAGAGGCGTAGAAGAGCACCAATTAGATGTTCTTAAGGGTTGAAGGGGTGTTACTGGAGAGCCTCCGTCCGATGGTCCTTCATCATCCTCTATCAAACACGGAATATTGTCTTTTGCTGTATGAAACGAATCAAGAGAAGAAAGTCGCCGGAGGTTCCTATGTGATCCTTCTGCGACTGGAAGAGCTAGGCCGAGGGAAGTTTCCCGAAAGTGTTGATCAGCAGCGTCTGTTGCTGCTATTGATGCGATGGTATTGAAAGAGAGGCCATTGAGTTCGTTGAGTACAACCTCGAGTTTTGGCTGCTCAAGAGATGAAATCGGATCACGAGCCTCGTTGCCGATGAGCAAATCGATCTGCGGCTGGATTTTATTTTCTGTAGTCTGTGTAACCGCATTAAGATTCAGTTCATTAATGATCCTTTTCCTAGCTATCAAGTCTGCTATATGCTGTCGCACCTTTTCAGTGTATCTAATGACACCATCAAGTGAGGTATCTGTCTTGACATTGACTGGCGTTCGCTTGGGGTTAGCGTTGTTTTGTTGCCTGGGGCTGCCCGAATTGGCGATCTGCGCCAGGAGTGACCCAGCTGGAAATTGTATGCTCCCTTGACGGCCGTTTTGTTTAGAAGATGACATCGACGACTGCTCACTCAGTTGCGGCGAAGATGGAGTTGATTTCCGGGTACCATGTCTTGAAATGGGCCTGGAGCGAGGAGGTGTAACGTTTGCGGCTTTCTTGACAAAAGAGGCAGACGCGGGGCTTTCCACTTGTATTGCAGGTCCATGGCCTTTCATAGCTGAAGGTATGGATCTCTGAGCCGAAGGCAGAGGAAGAGGAGGTGCTTGCTTGCCTTTCTTTTTCCTTTTCAATGGCGAAGCAGTTACGACAGATGGCTTGAAAGCCTGGGTTGGAGTGACAACAGGGCGGACAGGCAGTATCGGGTTCCTGGTTCGGTCCCCTGTTCCCATCCGCTGTCTGGACAAGAAAGCGGCCGCTCCGCCTTGCTCTGCTTGGGGTGATGCCGACCAAGTTGCCCATGGATCATCTAGGCTAGTAGATGTCGTGGTAGTAGAAGTACTTGCGGCCGATTTGGTCTGAGGAGTAGGGGGCACAGAGGCTCCGGATTGAGGCTGAGTGATGGCAGAGCCTGAGCTCATGCTACGAGGTGCTTCAAAGGAAGCAGCGCTGGCTGCTGTGCCAAGTGATCTGCTAGCAGAGGTGGGAGATGTTGAAATGTTGAGTTTCTGTCGCGATTCATAGGCTGCTTCACCATCTGATTGTGTTCGAAATCCCCAATTGCTCCATGCATCATCTGCCTTCTCATTTTCTTCCATCTTAGCATCGCTTCGAGGTGTACCATTTGAGGAGTCCGCAGGTGCAGACGGTGATATTTTGGTGTAGGGAGAAGCAGCCGGTTCGTTCTTTTGCTTCGCTGAAAGAGCTGCGCGCTGCTGAAAGGCGGCAGCTCCTGCGGCTAGACTGCTGACAGAGGGAGACCAGCTACTCCACGAGTCAGCCGCATCTTGCTGCGAGAAAGCAACAGACGAGACCGTATTATGTGAAGTGTTTGTGGAGGGGGAAGGACTTTTTGTCAGTGACGGTTCAGCCTGAGACTCGGATGCATTTGGGTCAGCAGCCTTGACTGGCAGTGTTATAGGGGAAGGGCCACCATAATCGAGAGCATCAATCTGCGTTGACGATTGAGAGTCGGTGAAAGTTCGGTTGTGAGGAGACGCTTCAGTCGAAAGAGAAGTAGAGGTAGCCCAACGACTGACAGCGGCGCCTTTGAAAGTGGCAGTCGGTGAAGGTGCTCTAGGTGGTTTCGTATGTTGCTGAAGCAAAACAGAACACCCAGGTAGAGAATAGGCGTATATATGCGATATGCATGGTCGATGTCGAAAATTTGGAAGGAATGCACAGTCAACCAAACATCAGCATTGAACCTCTCCAGGTCCGGAGGAAGAGGAGCAGAAGCTCTTTAGGTGTGCTCACATCGTCGTACAGATAGCTGACGGTTCTGTGTCCTTGGTAGTCCATGTCGACTATTCGTGTTTTTCCTGTGTGTGTCGGAAGAGAAGAAAGAGAGTGATGTCGTGTCGTCGTCAAGAAGGTAGATGCGTGCACTGCCGAAGTTTGGAAGAAGTTGAAACGAAGAAGAGAAAAGTGCAGGAAAGAAGAGTAGCTCAGAAAGTGGAAGTTTACAAGATTGATAGTATGGTCAGTTTTATGTTAATCTATCAACTCCAGTATATCCGCTTCGATGAAATCTCGACAATCCTGTTCGACATCTTCGGTCTTCTCGGGCCAGAAAATCAAGTCAGTCACGTGACCGTAGCCTTGGAGACGCATCGAACGGTCTTTCTGAACTACGATAGCTCCCTCTCTGTCTATCTCTATCTCTACTAGCTACATACATACTTACTCGACACCAATCTCTATACTCCTTCAATACAAGCTCGTCTCCTCCCGCATGAACTTCTCAACCTCTTTGGCAATAATACAAGCAGCACTATCTTCCTTCACACCCGAAGAGACGCGTTTCCTAAATTCCTCAACGTGTTTCTTTCTTTTCTCCTTTCCTAATTCATATGCTTGCTCGATAAGTTTTGCCCAATTACCAGCTTCGAAGTCTGCTCGCGTCATAGGAAGTGCTGTACCTGATGCTTCCATGAGCCGCTTCAGGCCGAATTCTTCCACGAAGAGTGGCCGAGGGACTGTAAAACAAACAATAGCTTGTAAGCTTATCTTGCCTAACCGTTGTCAAGAAGAGCATTGAAAATACGCACCATAGACGAACGGCGTCTGAGAAGATACTGTCTCGCTGCATGTTCCATAGCCCAACTTGCCAAGCAGGACATCGCAGATAGCCGTCAGATCCGGAACATACACATCCCTAGGAGCGGCATAGAAGTTTTCCGGTAGTTCATCAGCCCCGTCCTTGACCGAAAGACCGCAAACTATAGCAATCCATCCCTTCGGAATGAGCTGCTCCTCTTCTTCTTCTGTGTGGTATTCTACCCCTCCATTTATTGTCGACATCGACGCATCATTGTGCCCATTGATAGTCTGATTGCCTAATTCACTTTCAAACGATGCGGCTATCGTTGATAATTCAATTTGTTCCTCGACAGTACTACTTCCTTTCTCTCCATTGGATTGATACATTTTCGGGATTTCAAGGGAGATCTTCCTTCTATGCCGCGTGCCCATCTGCGGTGGAGAGCTAATTTGTCCAGGTTTATGCAGAGCGGGTGGAGCACCAGGTAGATATATATGGTCTTGCGTCATCAAGCGTTGCAGCCGTGGAGCGGCGCTCTTGCCTCTCGATAACGCTGCAGAAGCTACCTGTTCTTGTGTAGGTAATGGTTTATGGGTTGAAAAAGCCGCTTCTTGGGATGCTGATTCTCCAACTGGCGTAGCGTAGCTACTTGTCCCATTATTCTGATCAATCGCATCATGCTGAAAAGGCGATTCACCATGTCTATGTCCGTTCGATTTACTTCTCGCCTCATTCTTTTCGTTCAGATCGAGGCTGCTCTTTACAGCTTCTAAAAGTCCATTCAGATCATTCAAGCTTTTCAATTGCATGCCGTTCTCCAAGGATATACTCCCATTTCTAGATCCAGGAACTGGTGTCATAGGTCTTGATGAAGATGGCTTGGGTATAGACTGACCACCGAATGAGACTACTAGAATTTTGGTTGTTTCAGCATCCTGTTGATGTAATGGTATACCCAGTGATGATAGTATATCTCTTCGTTTCTGAGTAGTATAAACATCATGTGCAACAGGTCGAGTAATAAGTGGTGTGTCGATAACTTTGCGTCTTCGCTGCCGAGACTTCTTCTGACCGTTTGAATTTGATTGTGCTTCACATGTACATGCTGGTATGGTAGCAGTATCTCGAGCAAGCAGAGTCATTATATTGTCTTTGAATGAATGGGCTTCCAAGTTTGTCCATTTCTCAGCTGGCATAGGCACATCCGTATCGAATGCAGGTATAGGTATGCAACCCGGTAACCGAAGCAATAAGCTTGCATTCGCATAATCTTCGATTACTTGACGGACTAGTGGTTCTATCTGCTCTATTGGTATTGGAGGCTCGTCTTCTTCGTCATCGCTGGCTGGACTCGGAGGAACAGATCCATTCGTCACTTGCAATGTGCCAGTAGCTTCGTTCAAACGTGCTCCTTGCATAGCTTTTGCTAAGGGAGTTGCGGCTTTATCCTTGTAAGTTGAGACGGATAGGTAAGAATAGCATGAGTCGAAAGTGAAGTTTGAGATAATGGCACTAGGGATGCCAGCTGCTTCAGCTGCAGCACTGAATAAGCAGCAACAAGCATGAAGTTCAGCCTTTGGCTCTCTACTGCCTCCCTTGTGAATGTAGTGTCGGAAGAAAGCTCACCACGGCAGAAAAGGCGCGTCTACTAGCACAGCATCCGCTCGTATCTGTTTCAACCACCATGTCTCTTCATATAGTTTTCTTTCTCTATCATCGAGAAAGCGTTTCAGTCCATCAATCGTCTTCCGCCTAGCTACATCATAGGCTTTGGGCTGCACGATTCCAGCGTCAATTTCAGCATGCCGATAGCTTGCTCCAGCGTTGATGGCAGACTGAAAGACATGCTCCGGTGCATTTGTGCATATAAAGACGCGGTGAGAGCGTCGAAGTAGCTCATGCGTTAGCGCTACAACGCGAGTCGCGTGTCCACTATCCGGGGTTTGAGAGTGCCAGGTCAGACGTGGTAGGAAGCAGCGGAGGTGAAGGTTGAATCAGCAATGGCATAAAATAGTCTAAAGAATCAACACATGCTCCTCACAATCCATGGCCTGCGAGTGCGAAAAGCAAGCATCAATACCAGCCCGATCACGTTTCAGCAGAGATAGCGATGAGCATGAGGAAGACAGCTATCAACTCACCCGAACAGTAGTAAGCGAAGGTGTACCGCTCGTCGCTGGTCATGACGAGCTGTAGCTCGGTATCCGGCTGGATGTTTGGAGCTGTCAGAAGATGTCTGACAATACGAGATTGGAGCGTGTTGTCATGAAAGAGATGAAAGCCTACCTCAAGCACAGGCACAACGCGGACAGCGAGGTGCTAAGTATGCAGACGACCACACCCGTCTATATGCAACCAGACTGGGAATGCAGACAGGCCAGCTAGCTTTGTCACGATGGCGTCGATGAAAGCAAAGAAGACAAAGTCCCGGTCCGGTTCACGAGATGCCATCCATCGCTGTCGGCTTGCCGAATGCAGCAATATTAAACACAGAAACATGTCGCGTGGCAAGCAAGCAAATTGAGCGATGAAGTAGACTAATATCGCTCACTGGCAGCACCGAGTGTTATTATTGTGACAGCGACAACACTGCTGTATACACTTCTCCCAGCCTCGTTGCCATGGTGCAACTTTACAGCAGACTTATCCGATACTATGACAGTATCGGCAAGTACCGGTATACTCGACACACGACCAGATCTATGCATTTTGAACGACTGCATGTGCAGTGTGCTTGCATGCAGCGGCGTGCATTACTAACGAACAACGACGAATGGAGGAAATGATACTGAAAGACAGATTATTCTACCAAGGCAACCAAGCTACTACTTTGAACTGACTATATATCTGATTATACAAGCGGAGACGGCCTTCCACAACTGTTTAAACAGAGTTGTCTTCTAGGGGAAGCTGAGCTTCGTTCTTCCGATACGAATGCTTGGTAAAAACGCCTCACGTCGTCACCCTCTGCGAGTCTGCAAAAGGTGAGCCGTATGCGTTTGAAGGCGAGCTCGTCATCCCAGGTCGAGTGAAGCTATCCCACGTCGGATCACTGCTCAATTCTTCGCTGTGCAGGTCTTTTGAGTAAACTTCATCCCTGTACATTTCCTCGACGTCCATTTCATCACTTTGCATGCTCGCGCCGGATGTTCCCCTTAATCTGCCTCCAGCTGCACTACCTCCATCACCTGTTGTTCCACGTGTCACATTACTGCTTATCGAGTCTATTCTCCCTCTATTATTGCTCAAGATACCAGCTGAAGAAGCTGGTAAGTCGGTATAATGATCCTCCGTTTCTGAACTTGCAGCTGAGGAATACGTAGGCCAAGGTTGGTCGGCGTCTTCGAATGACCCAGTGGATCCGGTTGATCCTGCTGATGCCGGCCCGAACCTCGAATTGGGTGGCCCCCGATATGAAGTAGGCGGGTACAAGGCATTAGCATCCGATTCTATCAGACTTTGCCTTTGAGATCTATCTCTACTTCTATAGCCGCCTTCACTCGGTGATGACCAAGGCTTATTGTTGCTTCCATTCGACCTGACTGTATCTTCTGAACCTCGCATTCCACCTCCCAGTCCAGCTACATTTCTACCAGCACCACCTCCTTGCCCACCTAAGCGAAAGCTTCTTTCTGACCTAGCATCATCATCCGGATTTGTTACTCTGAAACGAACAGGAGCAGACGTAATACCAGGGTATTCCGTCGGACTCTCTGGTCTCCACATTCCACCTCCATTACCCATTGGACTAACAAATTTCTCTCTTCCATTCCCACTGCCGAGATAAGTACTGCTATCACTACCTGGTCCTACGCCTCCAGGCATTCCGCTGCTGAAGTGACTGTTCACGTAACTTTCGTGTCGAGCATTCTTTCTTCGTCTATATATGAAAAATCCAACAACAGCAGCGATGAGCAGTACTGCGCAGATGCCGACTACCGAGCCAATAACAGCAGGGTTCTTGGATGAAGATTCCTTTTCAGGCTTCGAGCTTTTTGATGGTCGAGTACTTGCAGTTGGCGTTGTGACAAGACAAGAATTGTCTCCACCTCCACCGGAGTATATGAGATCTGGTGATGCTGCATATGCTCCCGTTGAATCGGATAGAGCTAGTATGTAGGTCGCACCACCACTCAGGACGTTTTGTACGCTTATGCTACTATTGGAGAAAGTCTGATTGATCGCGGTGTCCATACTGATGGCAGTCGTGACTGTATAAGGCGGCACTCCGCCTTGCACTGAGAAATCGACATTTTGACACGTGCGAGGCTGAGCTGTCGGATTTATGCTGAAGATAAGCAGAGGACATATGGGTAGTCTTAGCGTTCTGTTTCGTATGAATAACCAATTGAGAAATAGGTTCCACAGCCTACCTGAAAGAGAAATCATCGTTCGTGGTTTGGTACATTGGACATGACGCTTCACCGTTCGCGACCGAATAGACGCGTACGATTCCGCCAGAATTGCCTTGAGAATCGACCATACCGAGCATAAACTGCGTGCCAACTGGGTATCCTACGCTCCAAGAGAAGACACCGCCGTCGGCGGCTGAAGCATCGAATATGCTTGGCGTAGCATCGGTTGGATAGCTGATGAGGTAGTATGGCGGGACAGGTTGGGTGGTGATGTTGTCCAGTGGACCTATGCTGATGTCGAGCATGCCGCATTGTGGTACTGTTACATTTGATAAACTTGTGTAAGTCTGGCTGTCTCTGAAGGATCGCGTTTGCTAGCTGCCTGACAATAGTCGCCTGCTGCAAATGCAAAATGCATCCGACATGCAGCTGGGATCAAAGGTAGTACTCACTTGAAGCATCGTTCTGCTGGGCGAAGTACCTATGACCAGCGTGAAGCATGCCAATCGTCAGCTAATTCATCTCTTTCCATAGACACCTTCCAGCTGGTCGTCGTCCCGCGCGCCAGTGCCCTCTTTGCGAAAAGTGCAGCAAAAGGCCTGTTAAAGCACTCACCAGATGAAGGAGAGTCCCTGCGCAGAAGCGATACGAGCGATTGACAGTGCGAGGACAGCTGCAGCCAGCGGATTCATCGCCTGCCGTCTTCTTCGCCGTCGAAAAGGCTTCCTGCTATTCATGCTGCCACCATGCGCTTGCGCACGGCGTAAAGGACCCAGCTGGACGCGATTGCGAAGCAGCGAGCGCGGGTCTTCACAGTACGCAGCTCTGAGGGTGTCCGTGTGTGTGTATCGATGCCTGAAAGAGCGTGGTGTGCTGCAATCTGAAGCGTATGGCGGTCAAGCAAGAGAGATGTAAACGCGCTCTGAGAAGTCATGCATGCGGTCGACGACCGGATGCAAATAATAAGAAGAAAAAATGACAGCTTGGAAAGTGTGCAACTTGCTTGACTGACGACATTTGCAGCAAGCCATGTCAAACATACATGGTCAAGGCCTGCAATGGAAAAACAAATCACAACAATGCTCTCTCCGTCTCCGCTGAGCTGTCTGCTGTCGGCCATGCGGGCCAGCCACTATATGACAACGTGCTGTATACGTCCACCATCGATATGAACTGGCATACCATGCACAAGAGATCAACCCCACAATCAACTTCATAGGCTTGCTGCTGGCAAATTGGAAGAGGGTTGATTTGGGTGACTCTATTTCTATTCACGCCGCGCGTCAAGGTGTTCTCGAGGTTCAGGACTTGATGCTCGGGGAGAGGCCTGGTCTGCAGGTGTCAGCTATCACTGAGCACAGCTCTCCTGGGATACTCGTAGCTGTCCCAGATCGTGGGACACCGACTTCACAATAGACGGATTCCCGATACTATGGAACCGGAGCAAGAGGCAAATCATGGGATTGAGGATGATGCTGCCTGTGTGCGCCCGCATGAATGTAATTCATGAAACATACACCAGGGTGCGCCCGCAAGTATTTGAGCATCTCCAGGGGACTCATGCTGTGCATGGCTTCTCGTCCAAATACTCTCTCCCGCTGCATTGCTGCCCACAATCACGCACCGCTAGAAATCATTGTGCTTTGACGGTGCAAGTCAACCCGCTTAGCTCGGAATACATATAAGCGTTGCGCTCGCCCAAATGCTAGGCGTACCGAGTCTGTTTACCGCTTTCACATCAAGTTTGCAATCCAGGGTGAATTTCAGATACAGCGACTCCTTGCAAAGACTTAGCGAGAGGTGCTGAAGTAGTTGTCGAGCATATGTCATGCATTGAACACGGCGCTAAATGTGCCCACGCAACTACAATTGCTTTGAATCAGCTTGGAAGGATAACCGAGCCTGGAGGATTACCGCCCATCTAGCGCACGCCACTCGGCTGCAAGAGGCTGGCTGTTGACCTTGCACTCAGTCTTTCAGTCAGTTCGTAGCCAGAACAAATAGCTAGCGGTATCGAATGCTTAATGATAGTATTTGAACCTGAAGAAAGCTTTCCCGTACACATACTAACCTGGTAGGTAGCCGATATCATATACAGTCATGCATGGCGAATGACAGGCCGGTGACGATCGGGGCCCCGGATTGCCGGTGAATCGGGAGGCCCCGATGGTATTCAGGCTTTAGCGACAGCCTGTCGTACTATATGCAGGATACATACCGAGAAGTAACCGAAACTCACTTTCCAAAGTCTACAGTTACACGCGCTTGCATGATAGCAACTTAGTCTTCGTGGTAGAAGGGTAAAATGTAGGACCCACACACCTCGGGTGCTGAACTCCCAGGAGTGCTCGGAGCGTCCGGCATGTACCCTACACCTTGCCCGTGAGGATTCTAGTGATAAGCGTGCTATCTCAATTGGGGCCAGCATGGTATACCGTTTTTAATGCAAGATTTTAATGGTTCATGAACTCAATCAAGGGACTTGTCACTGTGTTCGAGTTTGATCGTCATGCACCGAAAGCAATTATGGAAAGAATCTTGGGTTTAAGAATGTAACTTAGCTTTTATCCGTTGCATGAAGGCGAAACTGCGTGCTTACGGTATACCGTAGCATTTACATATGATACACAGAGCACAGAGTGGTGAGGCCCTCGCGTGTCTTTTTCTCGCTCTTGCAGGACCAAATTTACGGGATTCTTGATCGTGGAGTTACCTAAAAGGACGGGACTATAAACTATGATATCGGCGATGCGTCTGTAACTGTACGAGGGTAAGTTATTTGCCTGCCGGTACCCACCGGACAGACAGCCCGGAGGCACGTGTCTGCATGACAGAACGGCATCACTCAATGAACCATATTTGACGCATCTCTCCTGTCGGAAAATTGGCATTTCAAGAATATCCTTGCCTGTCATCCTTTTGACCGGCATCTATGTAGTTATTGATTGGATATACCTACTCCTGTGCAGAACACAATCGCGCCTCTTCAAACACCCAATACGCATACATACTCAACTTTTGCATAAACCACGGCAACGCCTATATCATTACCACCTCAACATTTCTACCTGTCTGCCACGAAGGCAAGCGGACAGGGTTGCGGTCTGCACACAGGCGGTATCATACTCGTGTGTCAGCAAACACAAGCTTTGCCATAGCTAGCAAGGCCCACCAACAAATATCGCTCACGAAGCCGTAGGAAACCTGCGGATCGACGTTATTTTCGACTTTTCCACCTTGCCGTACCGTAGTGGTATCTCCACAGGGTTCCTATACGATATATCAGAGCCCTAACTATATTTGGTTGTCGATCGCAATATCCGACAAGTTGTCTGAGAGCATGCAGGGGTGTGGGTAGGAGTATATCCGTCCGGGCGCCAAGCTGAACAATAGGCACAAAGATAAAGCCGGCCCGAAGTGCTAGAGACACTGTCGCTCAAGAGCATCACAGACGAACACAGGTGCAGTAATTTACGAGTAGTCACAGAAGATAGAGATAAGCCTGGTTAGCATAACTGGCTCAGAATAAAGCGTCGTTCTCTCCAGTGCAGCTCGCCTGGTAAGAACCCTGACACTTTTAGCCAGATTGCTTGTCTTCCCTTCCTGCAGTATTGGCACATCATCTTTCCAAGGGTGCATTTAAAGATCAACGTCAATAAAGCCACCTGTGCAGACTTGTGGAGAGATAGAGAATAGAAGAGAAGCGACGACGACAATCCGCCAAGGCAGATATGGGTGACTTTGCGGAACCTTCGGCTGCGTCAAGGCTGCCTAGTCATGAAGCTGAGAAGCAGGAGCATCAGCTTGAGAGTGGTGTGCCAGACGACAGACACGCATGGCCGGTTCTAAGCATTAGTAGCACGCCGCGTGAGATCTCGAAGTGTCCGCAGCAGGAGACCCTGTCATCGGAGGCGGCCATAGCTTTTCCGGAAGCGCTGCTGTCGTTGGGATCCCAAGTCATGGACGGTGTCGACACAGGCATTGGCATGCAGGCGGGAGATGACGATAACGGCGCTGCCAGGCAGACCACCAGCAACGGGTGGGCGGGCGCAGACGACATCTATGCAGCATCGACAAGCGGCACCAGAGCAGCCACAGACGGCCGTCCAAATAGATTCCCATCCGCATCAAATCTCGCCACCAAGTGCAGGACCATCAGCACAGAGGACGACGTCGATGTGATAGCGAAGGGCAGAGGCAAGGGCAGAGAGCAGCGGGCTGCTGAGGCCAGGCTCTCCTCTGCCCCATCATCATCATCCTTAGCATCGTCATCACCCTCCACCTCTGCACACCCGTCGCCAGCTCCCATTTCGCTCGCCTTTCTCGACAAGGTCGACGCACCTTTCGCACCGCGCTCGCAGACCATCAGTCCGTACGGCAGCGCACATCCGCTCTATCTCGCTGCGAAGAAGTACCGCTTGAAGGTAGACCAGGCGGGATCACCATCGACAACAGCAGCAGCTTCACCTGAAGTCACACTTGCCTCTACGAGCAAAAGCTTTTGTTCACCGACGCCACCGTCAACGTCGCTGTCATCTGGGTCACGTGCAGCAGTCTTGCCTGAGTTGCCGAAGAAGCAAGGCAAAGCAGTAGAGCCCGAGCAGGCAGAGCAGAAAACGCACAACAACGAAGTAGAAACATTCCAGCAGCCCGTTCAGGTGTCAGCCTCGCCTTCAGAAAATCCTCCAGACATGGGTTCCACAAGAGCAGCCTCCACACGCATACACAGAAGACCGTCCCCGTTGGACGTGCCCGCACCTGCTGCAAAGCGAAGACGCTCCAACGGAGGTGCCTTCCGAGTCGTCAAAGTCGAAGAAACAGACAGCGACACCACCTTCCTCATTTCCTCTAATGAACCTATTCCAGTATCTGCATCTTCGAGTTCTCGCGCAGAGAGCTCCCTTTCAGGTGTAAGCAACCATTCCGGATACTGTCCATACGAAATGTCTTTAGCTTACCACGTTAAACAAACTACAGGCCACAAGCCTTCATTTTCCAGGGGCTGCCCGTAGCGACCAGCCGCACACCGCCGCTGACTCCAAAACAACTGCTACTCGAGCTGCTTCGCCCGCTACATCAGTCGATCTACGCTCCAACATAGCAGATGAGGACTGTGAATGCTTTATTGAAGAACTTAGAACGCCCAATCTTCGAGTTCCGCGACAGCTTCCTCGTCCAGCAATTGTTCAAGAAATGGATTATACCGACCTCCAGCTTGATTCCTCTCTAGAAAACGTACCGATGCCATACATCCTAGACAATATCACTTTAAAAGGTTCCGCACTGCTCTCTACTGTTGTCGAATCATCCATCGCCTTACCATCGACTTGCACGCCTGGCTCTTCCAGGCCAGTTATACCACGCTCCGTAGCAATGCGCACTCCCACTCGACTTCTAAATGAAGCAACTCTCCCCGAATTCGTACTAGCGGTCACAAGTGATGAAACCGATAAAGTAATGTTCTTACCAGTGCACGGACTCGTCTTGGCCGCGAGCAGCAAATCCTTCTCTGGTCTTGCACGACCACCTATCGTTGCTATACAAACCTCTGAAGAAGGTGAAGATACGATACGCATAGTACCTGTTGTTCACATCCATCTGCCAAGCTCAATCGCCTTCTCCCGACTTGTCCCCTTCTTTTACACCCAAGAAAGCGGAAGCTTATTGGCCTCCTTACTGCCTGTTCAACATCTGCCGTCAGTGTCGTTCGCAGCGGCTCAGAGTAGCCCTTCCCTCCTTGCCAGCCATTTGGCCAAGCTAGATCAGCAGATTTTGGCACAGTATGTCCATTTGAACCACTCACTGTGGAGAACATCAGTAGCCCTTGGAGCCGCGAGAGATGAACTGTGGAAAGTACTTCAAGCATCGTGGGCTGCACTCGTCACAGCCCTTTCCATCCAACATTCACAATCTCTTAGCAAAATGGAAGACCTAAGCAAGTCGTCCTCCTCTCCTCAATGAGTTATTTGTCATCAGAATGAGCTTTGATCACAGTTGCTCAAATAAACCCATTTGTTCTTCGACTTCGACTGCCTGCGAGTCGATTCTACATTCCGAATCAGTAGTTAGTAAATCACAGTCTAATTTCGCGAAACAAAGTCAAGTATCAGTGTATGTCGTGTTAGTTCGAGGCCAAAAATGGACATCTTTAGTTCCGAATCACTAGCCTTGTATCATTGACTATTTCTACTGCCTGTAACATGGGAGTTACCAGCCATTTGATGCAAACATGTCTCGGCATATCGATAGTCTACTGTCTGTACAAGCTCAGGGCGAAGATGGTCTAGCTTGCTCATAAAAGCTCTCATCTAATCCGTTTCCTTCGAGACCTAAGCTCTCGCTAATAGCATCGATGCTTCTCATCAACGTATCGAGATCCTCAACTACACTGCCCGTGCCTGTTGCGACAGACATATTGGAACCTTGCCTCTGTAGACCATAACGAGAGGGGTCGAAGCCTCGGCTGAAACTTGCATTCGAAGCGGTCGAGCCTGAGCGGCGCAAGTCATTTGATGAGGCTACACCACCACTTTCACTTCTCTGCAATGCCATCGCTTGTGATTTTGAGGGTGAGTAGAGCGGCGTTCGATAGTTTGTTTCTCTGGGAAATCGCTTGAATATCGGCGGCGTAGGCAGAGCGAACGGCGATAGCTGATCTTGTAGCGTATTATCACCTGCCTTTACCGCAGTCTCGTCCAAGTTACTAGTAATGATTGGACGAGGTCTAGGCAGCGATGCTTTGTTGAGCGACAACGGCACAGCTGCTTCAGGCGAGACTCGGTCCACAGGCCTTTCTTCAGGTGCTTCTAATGCATTGTCGGTCACCAGTGTACTTTGTGATGCAGGGCGCTCATTGGCAGTACCCGAGTTCCTGCTTCTGTCGCTAGAGATGCTCCATGATTGCCTATGACTCCGTAAGCTTGTTGCCGCCGGCTTCGAGGCGGAATCCAATTGCTCTTGCAGGTTGGCGAAAGGTGACATCGCAGAAGAGGTTGGCCGCCCGCTGCTAGGTGATGTCAGGCGACTGAAGCTATCTGGCAGCTCATCCGTGTTGATCTGGTCCAATATACTGTGTAGTTCTGCCACTGGCATGTATCGCGACTGACTTGGTGAGCGAGGAAGGGTGTGACTATCGTTTGGTGAATGCTTGTGTTCGCCGGAACTCCGTGTAGAATCCCCTTGCTGTTTGTTAGGAAGCTCTCTGCGCGGACTCTGCGTAAGAGATCGGGGCGAGCTCGTAGCTGAGCCACCACTAAGAAGGATGAGTTCCCGTGGTCCGGTTCCCGGACGCCGGCTCGCGGGCGATGAGAAAGCACTCAGGCTTCTATTCAAGCCCGACGTACGATTGCTACCGTTGCTTCCGGCTGGGGAGAAGGGCAATGTGGGTCTAGAATTTGTGGTGTTCTTCAAAGAAGAGGTGGAATGACCTCTCGAATGGCTACTCGATCTTGCGGATGGCGAAACGAGATGTTTTACATTCTGGGCCAGGCTGACCACAGGTGAAGTAGCATACTGATGTATCGAGACATCTTCGCCAACCTTCGGCAGACCAGGCTTGAACATTTCAGGCGAGAAGCTTGAATTGAGCCTCGTGTGCTTCTGATTTCTATCAGGGGATCGAGGAGGCGCGCGCGGAGAAGAGCTCCTTTCAGGTAGAGGTGACTGCCTGGCAGCTCCATCTATAGGTGAAGCGGATACCGGACTACTTGCCGGAACGGGTGACGATAAATCGCCTTGTGATGATGAATCTTGAGTGTGCTGCTTGGGTCTTCTCCGGCTCCCAAAGGAGAACCATCGCGCTCTTAGAGAAGAAGCAGATGTTGGAGCTTGATCCTCATGCACATCGTGAGGATCTAGACTGGTTTCCGCCGGTCTTTCCACACCCTCCTTCGGGCTTGTTACTCTTTGTGGCCTTAGTGTATCGAACTGATCCTCGCTCTGATCAGCTGTCGTGACCTGCAGCGTGGACTGCGAAAGGAGCTGCGCAGGCTCCACAGGCAGAGCTGAAGAGGATGGAGCAGAGAAAGACGATGCTGGGGATCTAGTCGGATTTGAGGCTGATAGTTGTAATCTGTTAAAGCTGCTGACACTAGCTGAATGAGGTAAAGAAGGACGCTCCGAGCTGTGACTTTGACCGAGGGAGCGAACTGCAGCAGCGGCAGCTGCTAGATCCCGACTTGCGCGGCGCGGTGAAGAAGCGACGTACGACTCTAACGCATCGAGGGCGGCTATCGATGATCTGCGTCGATTTCGACTAGGGTGAGAGTGATGATTGGAAGATACGGAGGTCCTTCGACGATTGGATTTCATTGATAATGCAGGAGATGCTACGCGATCCTTCTCTGACAGAGCAGCTTTTAAATCATCAACTTGCTTCTGAAGATCGTCCACTTCTGTCTTTGCTTTGTCTAGCGATTCATTCAGGAAGCTGTTGACTTTGCGTTCTTCTGCTACCATCGTGTTCGCCTCTTCAAATAAACTGACAGAAAGGTTCTCTATCTCGTCTTGCAAGCTTGAGTATTTATTGGATAAAGTCGCATGACTTTGCTGTAAGGTCTGAAATTCCGTTTGCAATACAGAATAAGCATGTTTCGATTGTGCAAGTTGACTTTGCAACGACTTGATGAGCGCAGCTTGCGCTTTGTCCGCATTGTTGCCTGGGACGTTAGCAGATGAACTGCGCAGCATGCCAAATGATGGTCGACGGACGATGGTGGCGTTGTTTTCGTCGTCGCTAGTCGTTTCGTATGATAGTCTATGATTGGCTTTACTAGTCGAATTGACTGCTTTGACGGGGTGATTGATGCCGAGAGATGTAGATGAGCGCTTCCCTGTATGTGTATCATATACTTCTTCTGGGTGCTGTTGCCGCGAGAGCGCCTCCAAATTCGGATGAGACGATGTGCCGAAAGTAGGCCGACGCTTCCAGAACGAGCCCAAACGAGGCGAAGGAGCAGTGGCGCTTTCTGGCTCGTGGGCCTCTCCAAAAGCACCTTGAGCCAGATTAGGCGATTTGGTAGATGTACGGATAGATAGTGTTGGAGCTGTACCTGCTGGACTTGGGAAAGCTGGCACCGGAGGGGGGACAGGAGAATATCCGAGCATCGTACCGCTGCCATTTGACAGACGTGAGCTTGAATTGCGTTTGAGAGTATCTTCGAGAGCTTCTGCATGATTTTCGGCTAAAGCTAGATTTGAGCGTGCGATTTTGAGGTTCGTTTCGAGTTCCGACTGTCTTGAGAGTACTGTTGACATCTCTTGTGTCTGAATAACGCAAGAAAAGGAAATGTGAGACTGAGATAGGTTGCTATATATGTCACACATCCGAACTCACAAGATTCTCATACATGCTAACGAGCTTTGCAAGTGCCTGTTTTTCGGCTGATGCGCTGGAGGATGCATGTCGATGCCCAGAAGAGGAGCTCAGGGCACTGTTCTGCCTGCTGTCAGCGTTCAAACTGCTTCTGTTGCTCCTTCTACGCGGTGGAAGCTGAGGTGGACCTGTAGGAGACGCTGATGGCAATGATCGAGGAGGCGACGAAGGTCCTGCTTCCGGGCTGAATCGCTGGTAGGCATACTCGGCTGTAGAGCTGAGTGAAGAGTTTGAGACTGTTCTTGAGCGTGGCGGGTTTCCTCCTTCGCTTGCTGTTGTCGCGGACAGAATGCGCCGCGCAAATGCGAGAGCGTCGCTGCCATCCTGCTGGAACTCGGTGCTTGTGGCATGAGGTGTGCCGTCCAGCGACAGGCTGGCTGACGATTCCCTGCTGTGGAGCAGACTTGGCGTTGATGCCGTGAAGCCCAGGCCATGATTGAGCGTTGGAGTTGCAGTCTCGCTGCTGTTGAGCTGCATCATGGCCTTCGTTGATATTACTCTGCACTCCACGCGTCGGCATACACAATTATGAGAGTCGACTCATTCGGCATCTAGATGGTGGACTGCCTGGGCTAATTCAGCGACAAGGTGTGCAGGTCATTGGTCTTGAGGGGGTTCGTGATATGCGTCGTGCATGGTCGTAGTTGTAGCGAAGCAACGCCTGACTTACCTCTGTGCAAGAGCAACCCTCGAATGGATCCATCTGCATGCCTCTGCGTCTGATCGACTCGACGAGGCAGAAGATCAGCATAAATACTCAATAATAAGGGCTCAAGCATTGCAGCAAGCTTTCGACAGTCTGCATGCCTGTCATGATGTACTAGCTGGCCATTTGTACCGAGATCCTACGTCCAAGTGGAAATAGATGATGAAGCTGTGAATCTATCTACCGAAGAGGCATCACACGGAACAGCAAACATGGCTGAACAGGCAGCAGCTACCGGAGATGGAGCTGCCCATCCCACAACGCTCATGTCAAGCTTCTTTCCCTCTCCACCTTCCTATTTCGCCAATTTCACGAAGGCCAACCTCGATCTGGCTCAGAAGCTGGTCGGCCATCCGTCGTACTCTTTGGAACAAGTGAAGCTAGACAAGGAGGATCCTAAAGCATGGCTAGCTATGCAAAGCACTATCCTCAAGGAGCTTGGTCTCTCAAAGGACGAGATTGAACGCCTAAAGAATGTGGACTTGGCTAGTCTGGTAACACCACCTGACGTTGATCTGATTGAAGCCGATGGACACTGGATGGCGTTCGGTCAAGCATGGCCGGTGAGCTGCTCTCCATACTTGGTTCACTTATGAGCATCGCTGACTAACCGCCGTTTCGCCCAATAGATACATGAAAAGCTGCCAAGCTTGGAAGAGATGGGTGTGAAACAGCTATACGCAACTCCTACGACCTGGGAAGGTGTGTTTAGCTGGCTTTCCCTACTTTGACTAGCCCCATTCCGCTCATTGTTCATGTCTATAGATCGACGACAGGCTTTACAAGCCCTGCTGCACACCCTCCTGCATACCTATCTACGTCTCCTAAGCATTCTCACAGCCGGACCACCCTCACTTACAGCCGAACAAGCCGCTTTTCAATCTGGCACGCAAGGTGATGTTATTAAAACACAAGCTGATACCGCCATCGAGCACATAAGAATCGCTGCTATCAACATACACCATCTATGTAACGAATGGAGACCTATACAAGCGAGAGAGAATTTGAAGTTGTTGATGAGATCTCAGATTGAAGAGAGGAGGAGACGAACTAGTGAGGTGAAGCAGTAAGTATAAGGTTGATCGAATGGCTGCGAATACCACTCTTCGACGGATTTTGACCATTCTGTTGTCTCTTCACAGAACGTGTGAACAAATATCGCAACGCTTGGCGAGCCTCAAGACTTTCAATCCAAATGCAAGTACGCAAAAAGATTCGGAGTTTGCTTCGGAAGTAGCGAACATGGATATAAAGGAGCAAAAACTACCAAGCTCACGAGGTGATCCGGCGTCCTCGGCAAAAGGCAGAGCAAGGGCGCGCATGTTGAAGCGCCTGGAAGAACTTGAGAAAGCTTAGGATCTCATGTACACTCCTTGAAGAGCGCCTCAGCTCGAATGAAGTGCGTAGACCGTCCAAGAGTGTTTTGGGACGAGTTCGGGACGACCCTCATCCTGCGTCATTCCCCGCGGGCCAATGCAACAAGACACATCAGGCGGGAACAGGAGCATGGAGAAGTTTGAGCTCCACGGAGCCCTATGCAAGCCGTGTTGGTCTACATGTGATGGGGAAAACATATGCCAGATGCTACTCATCTGTTACCTCCTTTCGAGTACCTCAGAGTCAAGAGGAGGCTTATTGTACCATGAGGGCCGGTGTACTGGAGCATATCGGCAGAGTGATCACAAAGCAGAAACTTGTCGAATCGCAAAATTTTCAGAATGTAGCATACTCGGAATAGCCACTTTGCAGCAGTGATTTCTCTACCGAAGCAACATTTGCTATGAATGGCAAATAGCCGCGAAATAATGCTATCTATCTGTCTATTGCAGCCAATTTTAACTGTCCTATCTGCATCAATCGTGTGAAGCAGTCTAGCTTTTCTTGGCTTTCCCGCCGATATGCTTTTTCCTTTGTCTGTGCATATGGGACATGAGGGTGAGGAGAGCTGTACCATTGAATAAGAACAAGCATTATCAGTAAATGGCACTGGTACATCTGCGTTCTGCCAGAGATTACAACTTACCGGGTGGCCATAGCATGACAAGCCCCATGAGTGCAAACATGCCTGGCTTGCCATACTTGTATTTCGCCCATGGTATCGAGATGTACATCAGGTATGCTTCACTTCCTGCTCCAAGGGGGTACAAAATGTAGAATAGGGTGTACCTACGACCGATGGAGTACATCAGTTGTCATCAAAAGGCAGCATGCAAGTTGATGATGGCTGAGCGCACCTCAACCATTCAAGAGGGTAGATCTTGATGTTGAACAAAGCAAGAGCATAAGTTGCATATCTGACTATCTCGGCAATACTCCAGGCGAAGACCATAGTTGAGAAGATAGGAGTCGTTTGGCTCTATTAGGGATTAGAAATAGCACGATCAGGTTGACTGCACTCCTTCTCACGGTTGGTTTTCATGATAATTACTGACAATAGGAAATTGCAGTAGGATACCCCATACTAGGATCAATCGGCTAGCTACTTGAGAAGCAGTCGTTCCTAGACCGCTTCGCACGAATCCTAAAGCGACATGCAGGACTTCCAGAAGAGCACTCGTTTGTACCCATCGCACTACTTCTCCGAAATCAGCGTATGAAGTCGAAGCTCTCGCCAGTAGGGCGCGGTGTTGTTGATGTCCGGGGAAGATTGAGGACCAAGTGAAGGAGGACGACATGGTCGAGAGATGGTCGATGAGTCGATAGAGGACGTATGCCCATCCAGCCAATGAAGCGAGGTTGTATGCCAGCAGATATATGCGTAGGATGCCTGCATTGATGAACGCCAGTTTGCTTGTCAGATACGTGTAGTTGCATGACGAGGGCGAAGACAGCTGCAACACAACCGGACGTTCGAGAAGCGACAAGACACACCCGAAGGACCCTGCTTCTGCGCATTCTTGCGTTTCTGTATCGAAGCGAACTTTGCCTTGTCCTTCTGACTCTGCTGTGCCATCGTGCTTGTTGTTGACCGCTTTGTCCAAGAAGCAAAAGGCCAAATCTGCAGAGGGGCTGCTCAAAGTGGCCTTGACCACAGAGAAGGTCGGCAAGTGTGTAGGCAGGTAGCCTCGTTAGTGACTGTATATGGTGATTTGTCTGACACAACGCTGGCATTCATTGCAGAAAAGGGCGATGATATCCAGTGAATCAACAACTACAATTACAGGAGTACCTTCAAAAAAGCAGAGGATGCGACGTATATGATATTGGAGGCCTGCTATGCAACAGAAGGGAGAAGGGAAGCTGTCAGTATGTGTAATAGGGAAGCTTGGATTCGTGCAAGGGAGTAGATTATGGTGATTCAGTAGTGTTATGATTAGTTACTTGGGTTTTGTCGTCAACGTTGAACTCCGTAGAGAACCACATAGGACAGGGATAATTGGATACGATCATCAGTATAAGAGAGAGGTTGAAGCAGCGGAGCGTGCAGTTGAGTTCCTGGTTTTGTTGCTGTATCTTGCAGGGATGGCGGAAGAGGCGTGGAATGGAAGTGCAAATTTCGGACAAAAAGGTCACTCACGATTTGCATCTTTGTGATCCTAGCTCGTGGATTGACTGCACTGTCAGGATGATCATGGCAGCATCCCCACCGTCATTGCCGCATCTTGTTTGAGAGTTGTCCCGCTCACGACCCAAGCGATGAGAAGAGAAGAAAGAGCAGTCGCCTTCAGTGAGGGCGATATATTCTTGGACTTCTGAACCGATCGACTTTCCACAGACTGGGCAGGGTAGGGAAGGACTGCTATGCTATAAATCACGAGACGGCTTTCCAGCACATCGACCACGCCCTCACTCATTTGGACATGTCACTTCTCCCACTGCGATAGCATCTGAGGAACTCGAAATGGACGAGCGGCAGGTTTGGTCGAGGGTGTTATACTACCTTGTATATACAGAAAGACAATGCTACTGCAATATGTTACATAGACTACTAATTCTGCTTGGCCACGTAGACTGCGTGCTCTAGATACTTTTGAACCCAGGTCCCTGTGCCCGATATATTATTGTTCATCTCCATTGGATTGTCGTGAAGTTGGCGTAATTGCTCGTCCAGTAATGAAGGTTGCCACGTTGGTATGAACGAATTGGGGTGCAACTGACTATTGCTGAGAGGCAGCTGGAGCGGGTGCGCCTCGGTATTGAATACATATTCGTCAAGACTTAGAAAGTCGGGATCGGAACTGTGAGAAACCTCATCAGCCAGCTGCTGGGAACGGTATCTATCGTTTGACTTACAATAACAGATAATAATACTTCAGCCTAGTTGAAAGATAGATAATAAGGTCAGACAGCTTCTTTGTATCGCAATACAAATGCAGACTTACGTCTCCGCCAGTACGAATGATTCCATCGAGTCGGTTTGTCGGTATCTCTTCGAATTGACATTGTTGATACCAGAGAATCCATAAGGAGCTATAGAGTATCTAACCCAATTCGTAAACATTGTCCAACCTCTTTCCTGCCATACTGGATCGCCAGTGATGCGCCACATGTAAAACACACTTTCGATAGTTTCAGGCCGGCTCTGTGCTTTTTTGTCGCCTCTCTCTACGCCTGGAGGTGTTCCACCGACCTTAAGGTACGGTTGATCCGCTAGATGGGAAAGAGGGAAGGTGAGCAAACATTCGCAAACTGAAAGATAACAGACTGAAGAAAAACATACCGGCATCCTTCTCGTGTAGATATCGTCTAACGTCCATAGGCTTGTAGAACGTGAGGGTTTCAGGTCCGATACCGGTCCAAGTAGAATTATACGCCCAAAAGCAAGTCCGCGTGAACTGCGTAGATGCCACACAGGCCATCAGCAGCAGTCAAGTATCTGAAAATCAGGAACGTACACCGTCGGCAGATTCGAGATCCTTCGGTCTATGGAGAAGTTTAGAACCCATTGCAAGCATGCCGCCAGCGTAGCAAGCAAGATGCTCTAAACTTGGCATGAAGGTGTCATATTTGAGTTGTCCGATAACAACGAGATCATCCTCGCCAGGTACGACTTGTACATCTTGAACCAGACCATTTTGGTATGCTGAATCGATAGCCGCCTTGTATAACTCGGTGTATTCGGCCGACGCAGTCGCGTTGCGAAACAGTAAAGATGCTTTGAGCAGGTATTCATAGTATGAATCTGTTAGAGCACCCAGGCTGTATGTTCCTTCCAAATTGTCTGGTTGTGAATCGTCCAGATGAGTGGGAAGCAATGCTCCACGCGTGCGACCTTGTTTCCATCCATTGGCAAGTTGTGCAGTGGCTCTTTGTACGATATCGTAATACTCGGCTTTGCCTGTTATTTGAGCTAATCTTCCAAATTCCAGCGAGAATGAGCCAACTTCGGCCAGAGCCTGACGGCCGGCATACTTTCCATCAAGCTTTGTGCCGAGCTGATATCTGCCCTGCGGTAATCCATAGCGAGTACTGAAATGATGGCCTTGTTAAGTAAGGTTCAATAGTTTCGAGCGTCCCCAACTTACTCGAAAGCGCCTATAAGCCATTCTGCCAAGTCTTCTGCTCGCTCTAGCATTAGAGGATCGCCGCCAGACAGGTCATACGCTGACAACAAACCGCCAAGGTAACGAATGATAGTCTCGAAGATCGGGATGGTTCGAGAGTCTTTGAGCTGCCCGTATACCGACTTTTCTCCTGAAATAGTGGCGAAATCGATTTGGCGAACATGCGTACGCGCTAAAGAGTACTCTTCGGTGAGGTTCAGAAGAAGTAAGGTCGAAAGTGAGTCGACTATGGTAGCGCCCCAGCCGTTGAAGCCGTTACTCGAGAGACCAGTGAGCGGCCTCACCTCGTCATGACCCCACGCTTGGCTTTTGTATCCTCCCCATGCATGCAAGAAGGCGCGCTTGACCCACTCTTGACGTGCCTCCCGTACAGCCACGTCTTCAGCACTCTCTTTGAAGCTTGATTTTTGTATCTTGCGGATTTTCTGCGTGTCATAGTCAGGTAATCCTTCGAGAGCTACAGGTCCATTATAGCCTTGTGGTCGAAATAAGCCTTTCCAGGGAATTTTACTAAACTTTGGCTTTTGAATTAGTTCCCTATCATCCTCCGTCGGCCAATGTGGTAATGCCATCGGCAGATTGGAAAACTTTGTGGTAGACAAGTGAATTTTGACAATCTCCGGTCTGTCTGGCCATGGATCAGAGAATACTGAATCAATCGGAAGAGATGGTCTTGAGATAGATTGTACGAGTATTCGCACAGGCAGACCTTCCAGATGAAACTTCTGCGCGACTTCCGCAGGGACTGGAGGACCAATAATGTACTTGTTTTCATCCAAAATTGGTGTTATGGGGCTGCTTGAAGAAGCTTGCACTTGTGGCTTCCATGTTGTCGGCGAGACGGCTGCACGCGGAGTGTCTCTAGTCAGATAGTACAGTGCAGCGGTGAGGAGCAGGCAAGCGAAGACCAAGGAGCTTCGACTCCGTCGTAGGATTGCTTGCTTGTAGGTAGCAGGATACGGAAGGGCGCGTCCACGAGTCGTTCGGAGGTGTATTCGAGGCGGCTTGGGCGGCTTGAAGGAAGGCGTCGCTCCATGCATGATGAGCGAGGTCTTGGTCTTCAGACCAGCAGCGCATGTGCGGCTCAGGCGTGGGCGTGGAGTAAGTGTACGGCCAGCTTACCGGCCAGCTTGTCCATCGCAACACAATTATATCGATGGAAGCAGTGGAAAAGCTACGTTACCCTGTTTATCGGATATGTGTCGCGCGTGCTATTCAATCTGCAAAAAGGCAATCGGGTGGCTACACCCGACAAAAGACTTGCTTGGAAACATTGCGTGCAGTATGGTGCATCTAGATGTGCCTGTAAACTTCTGGCATCTAGAACTACACTGTGGAAGGCGTGTGTGTAGGCTCTAACGTTCTCGAAGAAACACCCATCCCTCGCCACTTCCAATTTCACGGAATGGCAAAAAGCCATAACAAGCAGAGGAGGTGTAGCTGCTATGCCTATGCCTCAGTATGCTTCGAAATTGTCTCACTCCCCAGGTGGACTGTACACTCCAGTATGCGGTCTTCGTTCCAATCTCGTGCAATGCCGCCGATCACTTGCCTTATGAGCATAGAACAAACCGAGCTCCTCTTGACTTCGTTATGCTACATACTCAATCCTGAACGAAGAGCCGGGAAGACGGATTGGCTCACCCACCATGGATGCCCCTCAAGAGGGCAAAGTACAGGAAGAGACGGACGGAAGCAGTCAAGCAGCCGGTGTGACAGGTGCAGGTGGAAGTGCTGCAGGAAGTCCGCAACTGGCCACGAATGTCGCTTCAAGCGATGCAGCAGGAGCAGGAAGCAGACCTATAGATTCTGGGTCTTCTCATGCTCAATCAAATGCAAGCCTTGGCCTGTTGAGCGGAGGCTCAGACGTTCAAGGCAGTACCAAGTCGACATCAAGTGGCACAAACAATGGCAGTGAGAAGACGAGCGTGCTACAACGAGGTGCGCTGTCGCCCAGCACAAGCATGCTACCGGTGCAGACTGGCCCTTCAATACATCTATCTTCCTATAGCAAGTCGTCCTTGCCAGTCTCAAGCTCAAGCTCTTCTCAAAGTCTGCCACCGACAACCTCGCAGCTGCTGAAGGGCAAGCAGAAGGAGAATTCCGTACCGCTTTCTCCGTTCGGTCAGAACGACATGAACAACAGTAGAGCAGACAAAGAGGATTCTCATGCTTCAGCTACCGCACTGAAAGCCTTCGTTCGTCCAGAAGCTGGAGACACTCAAATAGCTATCGCCGCCACAACCGAATCGCATCCATCCTCGAGCTTGCCAATACAGACCTCTTGGCCAGATCTGCCTGAAAGTCTATCGACAACAAGCCTAGATAACTTTTCGTTACCGAGTGAAGGCCTTTTCCCTTCTGATGGTTCCGATATGGCGGATCTTTTCGGTCCTGGAAGTGCAGCCCTATTCGAGCAGATACGCGCTGGTGAGTTCCTGAGTTTTCGGTTCAGATCAGCCCGCAAACAGACTGACATGGCTCTTCGTAGCTATGCGAGTCAGTCCTGAAGCCAGCTCTTGGGCTCCGCCGCCTGAGGTGCCATCGTTGGAACCAGACCACCCAGGTACCGGCACAGCCGCAGATGGTGATACCAAACGCGATGGCAATGACACAGATAGCAGTGATGACGATGATGATACCGATATGGCTTTCAATTTCGATCTTGATGCCCAAATCAATGCGGCTATGGAAAGCCTTACCGAGTCTGCGCAAGCAACGGCAGCTGCGCCGAATAAAACGCAAACTCCCACTACGTCAGCAGCGGTTGCTTCAGCTACATCCCCAGCGCCTAGAGTCACGGCGGAAGATACGACGATTGAAGATACGACGATTGCTCCTGAAACCGGGCCAACCGCTGTACAGTCTTCAGAGAAAGAAGGGTTAACAGCGGAACCGGCAGACGCACCCAAGCAGGATAAGACGGACTCGGATAGCGACGATGATAATGAAGATACAGCAGCAGTTACTGCTCAGTTCGATCTTGATGCAATGCTTGCTTCAGCTATGGGTCAAGCGGCTCGCGCAGTCAATAACGAAGACACTCAGATGACAGGATCAAAAGAGACCAAAGCCGATGGACCCAGGGGGAAAACTCAGTCAGCGGCTGAATCACCTGGGAGTAGCGACGAGAGCGATGGAGATGACGCCGAACCCGCCTTTGACCTAGATGCGCACTTGCGGCAGGCTATGGCTTTAGCTCGACAGCAGGCTTCTCTTAGCCCGGGTGAGGAAGTCATCGATGTCGGAACACCACTCGGAGACCCAAGCTCAGACGAATCCAGCGACGATGAAGGCGGCTTTGATCTCGATGCCCACATAGGACAAGCTTTAGCAAATCAGTTACTAGCATCAGTGCAGCAACAAGCGCCTCTCCAGACCGTCCAAGCACCTAAACCTATCGCCAAGGAACCGAGTCCCGACTTCTTAGCCCACGACCTGCAGAATATGCTTCAAGCTGCCATGAAGCAAGCGGCACTTGAGCTTGAGCAGGAGCAGCAAGAACAGACCGTACAGCTCGAGGGGCTTACATTGGCAGCTGAGAAACAAGCTCAAGCATTTCCAGATCAGCCTCCTCAGCCAGCGCCTTTTGTGCCCCGAAGATTTGCGATGCCTCCCAAGCCTAGGACAAGACCACGTGTGGAAGATGACGGTGACCCTGAGAATGCATTTAACAAAAGTCGGCAAGCTCATCCGCAGGCGCTTCACACATTTTACAAGTGTGACTTCAAAGGATGTGATAAAGTGGTAAGTATGCCTATTCTGTACCCGGTCAGTCTTAGAA
This sequence comes from Cystobasidium onofrii, assembly GCA_022813105.1. NCBI lineage: Eukaryota > Fungi > Basidiomycota > Cystobasidiomycetes > Cystobasidiales > Cystobasidiaceae > Cystobasidium > Cystobasidium onofrii. Next base: position 94,505 of record JAKLNA010000021.1, read on the forward strand.
ATCACTGAGTAAGCTTATATGTTCTCAGTTCGCACGGCTGCAAGCTTTTCAAACCCATAGGCAAGGTCATCAAGGGCCTAAACCATATAAATGCCATTTATGTCCAGCGACATTTGCTACGAACCAAGAGTTTCAAGATCATTCATGGACGCATAATCGAACGCGAGAGTGGAAATATCGGTGTAAAGGCTGCTTTAACCTATTCGGAGACAAAAGCATGTTTGACAGTCATGTCTCCAAAGCCAGGGATCATCGTTGTTCTCGTGGAGAGTGTGAATTACAAATGCGGCCGGCGGGAGCCCGTGTGACGATGCCACCTATTCAACAAACGAATGAACACCTTTCAAGGACAAATCACGACAATTACTTTATCCAATCTGGATTTGATCAATCAGCTCTATTGGCTGCAACTCTCGTACATCAGATGTCTTCTCTGTTAGCAAGACAATACGATAGACAGACATCTTTACTTGGTCCTAATGATCCGAAAATAGATGTCAACCTCGCTTTAAGGCAGACCTTTCAGCGAGCGGGTCTCACGCCTAATGAAACAGCAGCATTAGCGACAATCTTGGCGACTGTTGGACATGCACGGAATGAAGGCTTGAAAGCATCGCTGGAGGAAGCTCGAAAAACTCAGTTTGAAGCGTACAAAAAGCATCAGGAACGACAGCGAAAAGCAGCTCTAAAGCAGATAAAAAGAGAAAGGAAACGTCTCAAACAAGAGGCCGCTAGGGCAGCTGCGCAAGAGAAGAAGAAAGCGGCATTATTGGAAAGGAAGAAACAGGCAGAAGCTCAGAAGAATGGTGATATACCTGTTCCTCAGGCAGTGATGACATGATCCGCTAGCCTGCAAGCAAGATTCGTCTCGAAGCTGAGAACTGAGAAGTGCAGTTCCCTTTCGGTAAAGTAGTCTCGTGACGTTAGTAGTAGTTTGTCGTTGTTTCTGTGCAGCAGTACAAGGTGGTATATTTGCAATGTTGATGGTAATATTACAAGAATTAATTATGCCTTTCGGACGGGGACAGACGGATGGAGATTGTGACGAGCAATGTAGTCATCCCGCCATTACGATTCCACATCTAGAACTGCAGGCATAGAATGAAAAGACGATTCACTGATACTCGTTAAAGTTGATTGTAGCACTTGAGGGATCTTGCAGTTCCATAAAGTAACTCATGTAGGCAGCGAGCCATGGGCTTTTAGGCGGTTTCATCTTGCCATTGTGACTTTTGACGCGTATAATAAAGTTGGCTAGGACAGCCGCAAAGAGCAGCGCACAGACGAAGACTGGTCCGTATAGTTCATCTACGTCGAGGTACAAGGGAGCATGAACATCGGTGGCGTCGACACTTAGCGTACGGAATAGGTCGCCTATGACTCAGAGTAGATAACCTACCGAAGTTTCCTGCATAAGCTGTTCGTATTCTATGCGATCTCCTCTGGAACATTGCCCAAGCGTATACAATCTGTGTACATACCGCCCCACAGTACGAAAGTCCATCAATTAGCTGTGTGACAACAAGACACGCGAAATCACACGCATACCATTCCCATGCTAATGATAGCGTAGACCATTCCCATTCGACTGCCAATCTTGTCACCGCCATTGAAGAGTGCCAGTGCGAATGTGCCGAGCAGCAGGGCTACTCTGAGCCAGCTGAAGAACGTCCGCTCGCCTGACAAGCTAGTATTAGTCGGGAAGTTCGGCAGCCTGTTCTTGTCCTCTGAAACACTCACTCGCAAGCCATACTTTCGGTTCCACCTTGCTGGCTGGCTGTTCTGGCTGCTTTGCTGCTCCACCTGCACCTCCCGCCGACGCTCTCGCCCTGTTGCGTGGTCTGTCACCTCCAGCGGGCGCAGATGATCCAGTCGCGCCGTACGACTGCCGTGAGGCGCTGTTGTCAGCCATGTTGTTCTTGTAATCCGCCAATTGTGCTGCTTGGTGTGCTGCTATCCTGCCAATATGCTGCTGCATGGCGTAGTGCTGGTGATCGAGGTATCTATCATTCGGCTGTCACGTTCGTGAATTTGTCGGTTGCTTGTAGTTTCTTCCGTACCGACGACAGGCTCACGATAAATCACAAGCGACTCTGCCATACACATCACCAAAACTCACGCACGAAACTACTTCGTATATGTATAACAAAAAGCGGCATGGTCCACCCTCTGTCTTTTGCGATTGATACGTAGTCCAAACGAACAACACATACAGAAGATATTCCCTATGTATACGAAAACACCCGAGAGTGTACTGCTTCTTCTTCTTCGTCGTCGTCGTCTAATTGACCACTACTAAGTCATATTATACATTCAATCACCTCTCACAGAACAGTACTTGCAAATAGTCAAGGTACCAATTTATATGTTCAGCCATTCTCAATTTCGCTATTCCACCTCTTCCAGATACAGACACACAAGATATCTGATTATAGAAGATCTACCCGGAGCGTCAATGGCGCATGCCCGTCTAGTCAGGAAGGGCCAATGACGCCTCCTGCTTGTATATTGCGATACTGTGATCTCCAAAGACGGGTCGTTGTGACGAAGTACTACCCACAGGAAGCGTCTAGTGGAAGCTTTTCGAACGTCCCTGACACTGTGGTCATGGGTGTCGTGAGGCCACCTATATACAGAACACGCTTTGAATCCGCTCCAGCGTATTTCGAATGTGCCATTGATGACGGGCTCGAGACGGAATGGGAGGAGGAGGAGAGGGACAGTCATTATTAGCGAGCAAGCAAGTTGTCAAGTCAGGTGCAGACAAAGAGTGCAACGAAAGTGAGTGTCGTAGGACGTCGTGCATTTTGACGAGAGTCCGGATTTGCGCAATCTTTCGCTACGCTGCTACAGTGACAGTGATTACATTCCCAATCTACTCTTCCATTTCCTCGCTTAATTGATCCTTAGCCCATTGTTCCGCTTGCTGTAGAATATCTTTAGGAATGCTTTGGTGTTTGTTCTTGCTTTGAGGGCAGATCCAGCTCATTTCCAGTTCAAAGTCCTTGTCTTTCGCGTCGTCGTGCACCTTGTGGATGATAAGAGCGATATGCTTGACAGCCTCTTCGCATGTCATATTATCTAGATCCAGCTTCTCAATCTCTGTCTTAGCTAGCTGGCGACCTTTGCCTGTTGCGCAGCCTCTATATCCCCAATACACGCCACTCGGTTCAATCATGTAGATTGCGGGACCGCTCTTGTCGACGCAGCCTACGATAGCAGAGACGCCAAAAGGTCGGACTGATGAATAACATGTGTATGCTTGGCAGTAGTGTCCCAATCTATCCGCGAGAATCTAGGTTCACATAGATACCGCTTGTCAGCTTACGACGAAGGGTTGATCGGTACAAGGCGCATAGCTACCTTGCTGGGTATTTGCACGCGATAAGTGTCCTTGTAGTTCTCTGCTTCATCACGAGCACGGTTCGCTAAATGTCGTCCATCTGCTACAAGTCCTGTCGCAGCCTGGAAAGCTTCAAAGGTCAGCCAGCAATCACGTCGCTGATTCTAGGATAGTTCCACTGACGAGGCCAGCATGCGTGTCGATGGTTGCGATACGCTTATTTGCTCCAGGTACCAGCAGTTTACTTTGCACAATCTTCTCAACTGCTAGAATGATACCGTCCTTGACTTTGACACCGATAGCAGTGCTGCAGGAACCGAAGCAGTCGTAAGCCTAAGCAGACCCGTCTAAAGGGCAACAAGAAACTTACCCTGCAGCCTCTACAGCTTTGTTGGCATACTCAATCTGCCAATATGCAACCCGTCAGTTGCTGTCCTATGCTATCCACCACATCCTTGCTCACTTGGAAGAGTCGACCATCTGGCGAATACGTGCTGATCGTGCAAGGCAAGGTCAGTTCGAACCACGGCGGCATAACAGCTTCAGACTTCTGCATTCCCTCACCTCACTGACAGGTCGTAGCCTGTGCCTATCGACGCCATGCTTGAGTCGAGTTTGTGGTAAGCAGGTGAGAACAGCGGTGACGCGGTCCGCTTCTAGAGCAAATGTACCATGAGTGATCGTGGCAAGCGATGCAAGTACAGATGGCACAGTTTACTAGAACACAGTGTCGCATGGAAGAACAAGACCTCCCTTTAATTATAAGTTGAGAACGACATATGGCGACTTCCGGGCCCAAATTCGAACATGCTACAAAGCTCTGCTGTCTACAGGATCTACAAGGTACATCTTCACTCGTCCGCGTTGAGATTGTTTATCCTGAATAGCACAATAGTTGGTCAGTCAAAGCCACTTCGTCCGGAGACATTTGCTTACCTTCTCAACGGTGATCTCGACTGTCACTTTGTCGAATACGCCAATCTTAGCTTCCGGACTGTTCGGGTTTGAGGGATCGTGCGGAACAAAGATCTCATAGTTGTCTGGATCATAACGATTCTCCCGCTTGAATGTAATGAGACCCTCCAAGCCAAACCTATGAAGCAGCTAAGTTTAGCTATAATCCCGATTCAGTCAAGACAACCTTTCCTACTTACCGGCTGACGAAGACAGCGAGACCGTTCCTGAATGCACGGATGACAAAAGCTTCTTCTCTAATCTTGCCCTGACCGCTTGCGATCGATGCCTTCTCCTTGTCTTGTAAGGCGAGAGCTACATAAAACTCCACGCTTGCACGACCAGCATGCTGGGCGCTACGATGACGTTTATTGATGTTCTCCATGACCCTGTCTACGAAAGCTTTGCTATGTAACGTCGCATGCAGAGAGACATGATTGATAGCTGCATTCAACTGTCGATGCACTAGAACGTCTGCATATCTTCGTATAGGAGACGTAAAGTGTGTGTATATAGGCGAAGCTAAGCCATAATGCCCAAAAGTATCGCGCGGCACACTGCCAGAGCAGAAGTACTCTGCGGAAAGCATGCACCGGGTAGCCATGATTCTGACCAATGTGTTGAAAGCAGGAAGATTAGGGTCAACGCAGCGATCTAAGGAGTCTGCCAAGGCGCCTGAGCTAGAAACATCTAGTTCAAGACCCTTCCGCTTCTGCAGCACGTCGGCAAGGACTTCGAAATTTGTGGCAGGTGGCGGCAAGTGTCGTCGAAGAACCGCTGTTTGTGGGAATGTATCGAAAATCTTCTGCGCCACAGAAATGTTGGCAAGAAGCATGAACTCCTCGACTAACGAGTTTGTCTCGAGCATTTCCTTCTGTTCAACATCAATGGGACCGGTAGTCTCGCTGCTATCGAGATGGATCTTGACTTCTGGAGAGGCGAGGTTGAGTGCACCTGCTGCCATGCGCTTAGCCTTGAGCTTGATGGCGAGTGCGTTGAGCATACGGACACTCTCGGTAAGTGGATCGGTGAGCGACTTGTTGTCCTTGCGTTTCTGTGCAGCTTCGTATGTAAACGCCTCTTTCGATGCAATCACGGATTTGGTGAAGCGGACATTCACAATATTTGCCTCTTGATCCAGTTCCTTCAGACACAGTCATCAGCTTCCGCTAGTCGTCAGCCAACTTGAATGCAAGTCACTCACCCAAATTACCGAGAAAGCCAGTCTTTCTACATAAGGTCTGAGAGAGCAAAGATTCGTACCAAGGAGCGAAGGAAGCATATCTATACGCTTGTCGACAAGATATACTGTCGTACCGCGAGATTCTGCTTCTGCATCCATCGGATTATCCGGGTGCACGAAGTAGGAAACATCCGCTATATCTAGAAAAGCCAAGTACAAATTATTCTCAGCGGGTGCACGAGCTACAGAGGATGTCTGAAATACTTACGAACGCCTGCCTCAATGTTGCCGTTAGGCAGAGTTCGAGCATGAAGAGCGTCATCAATGTCTTGGCAGCCTAGAATTAACAAGGAGATCAGCTAATCTGCAACCTGATGGACTAAAACTCCGTATGTACCTGGCGGATCTATACTGCAGATAAGTAATTCTCGAAGATCTTCTCTGCCACGCCATGCTTTACTGCTCTCAGTCTTTGGCGGCACGATCCAGTTCGCTCCCTCTTCAGGTAGACAATCGAGGATAGCTTTGCTGAATGGTCGATAAGGTACATCATGCTCAAGTAGCAGACTCTCAATTTCCGCTTCTTTGCTTTCAACTTTGCCCAGTACCCGAACAAGATGACCATCCGGGTGCCTACTCGTCACATCCCAAGAATCGATGCTGACAAGGAATTTTTGCCCGATTAGATTGGCCACCTGTCTCGTCCTGAAGCGAATCTTAGGGATTTTGCGGTCTAGAGCTAACGCGAATACTGGCTGTGGGGCGGTGGAAGACAGTGCGTTAGGCGAGAGGGATGCTCGATCTATATGGCACACATAAGGTCGCCAGCCCCTCTTCACAACGCCGACTACGCGACCTGTTGGTTGTCTTTCCTTCTTCGCCAGTGTCGCTTTCTGCTTGGTCTCGCGCTCGATGCGCCTATTTGCTTTAGCATCCGCAGCTTCAGCTTCTTCATCCTCCTCATCTGGGTTGTCATCGAGAACGTCGTCGTCTAAGCCAAAAGTTAGCCTACATTCTGCGACTGAGTACGATACTCGAAAGGAATGTTAACTCACTTTCTTCATCGAGGACCTCGTCTGCCGGCGCGCGCCACTCGCTCCCGGGCAGTACTTCAATGACCACCATATCACCGGTCACACTCCTATTCATGTTCTCTGTTCCGACCAACAGCACAGCTTTATCATAAGCATTGACCTTGACTGAGCCTTCTCTGTAATTGTACGGATCGAGGTTGAAATAGCCCGTATGCAGTTTGCCTTCCTTAATACCAGCTTGTATCGTCGATTGCGGCAGGTATTCAGGGGCGTACACTGTCTTCTGTTTGCTCAGCGACTTTTCGGTACCAGCGAGTTGAGATGAGTCTATTCCACTGCTCAACTCAGCGACGAGGTCACCCAGGACGATAGCCTTGTCGTCTGACAAATTGGCAACATAGTCTTTCGTTTTTTGCGCAGTTAGACCCATTGCTTTTGCTTCTCTTGCATTCCCAGCATCGTCCGTCAGCAAGACAATATCGATGAATGCTTCGGTAGCAGAAGAAGTCGAAGCGCCATTGCTCGTCTTCCGCTTTTTCGCCGGTTGTTCTGGTGAAAGGTGATTCTGATACCAGAGTGCTGCTTCGCGTATTGCTATGGAAAGGTTGCATTTAGTCGACAGTCTGGCGAGTCCTGGTTATAAGCATACCTCTATCATTTCTGTCATTTGGTGATTCGCCCTCTCTCCTGCCCGCAAAAGTGTCTCTGTATAGTGGTGAGCGTCAAGTCCCATCCAAACCTCGGTACAAAACCCGCATAAGTTTGACTCACTGTCGCGCTTCATTATAAAACAGCCAGACACGTCTATCCTCTTCTCCTATGAGGGCACGCAAGCGATTGTATAGGGGCAATGATCTGTGTTTGACCTCTTCCAAAACCGTTTGCAGGATAATAATGTCGGCTCCGAAAGCAGCATGCTCCAGCAGGTCCATCTAAGAGCAACCAGGACAGTCAGTTACGAGCTTAGTCCGCCCTTTCAACATATTCTTGTGTGCTCATACCTGAGCTAATGCGACATTCGTATCAATGATAAGATAGTGTCCTCTTTCATCTGTCTTTCCAGCGGATGTACGTTTCCTCCCTTCAGAGCTGAGCACTGGTCCCATAGCAGCTCTTTTTCCTCTTCTGGTAGAGCTACCTTCCATATCATCACCTTCATGGGAAGGTAGTGAAAGTTGACCATCTGCTAAGGCCGAGTAGAGCGGTTCGCATTTGTCGCATAATTCAGATCCGCAGGGTATATCGGAGCGGAGATAATGCTCTCTGACGACTGAATTGGGGGGACCTCAGTATCAGTATATCACATCAAGAGATTCTCAGCGCTTCATCGTAAATCACCTTTCTGTACTCTGCCCTGGCGAGTTTTGCGTAAGAAGTGCTTCTGCGTCTGCTCGACGCCATCCAGTGAGCCAGTTTTCTGCGACGCAACTGTCGGTCGCTTTCGCAATAGCACAATGCCGGCATCGATTGCCATGTTGGCTATTCAATGCTTCGTGACGGTGCAGAAGTGTTCAGCGTGGAATGCTTGCAATCACCAGAGCTGATCGGAAGCGGTGGTGGCAAGTCAGAGGGGAGCAACTACGTACATCCCAGATTCAGGCAAGCGTCGTTACTCTGCCTTGAGTATAGGTCATGCTGCTGACTGGATAATCCAAACTAGCAGATCACATCATCTGAGAAGCTGACGACCGCATATATAAAGTTGATTCAAATTACTCCACTGTATCAGACGAAAGACGTACAAACGAGTTCGAAACATAATAAGAAACGCTACATAAATGCCATCTTTGCTTAAGTGTATACGATAAATTGAGATAAACGAGTTAAAGAGAAATAGATACCAGAGTGGGGAGTGATGTTACGACAAAATTCAGACTTATGCTTTGCTTGCTTGTAGCGATTTCCATTCATAGCAGACTTGCATTTAGACAGATCGGATCCGGAGACTTGAACGTGCGTCAAAGACGAGGCGACAAAGACCAACGACTTCTTGCGATTGACTTGAAGAGCTGAGACAATGGTATGAGCCTGGACTTCGAGGCGGTCATAATTCCACTATAGACAGGCAGAGACAGAGACAACGTCCTTCAATCAATGACACATAAGCATTGGGAGTAAATGACTCACTGTCTCCAGTAGCCTCATCTTCATCGTCGGACTCTTCTTCGCTCTCGCTCTCTTCTTCCTCCTCTTCCGAATCTTCTCCAGCACCATTAGCGGCCTCCTCGGCAGCTTGCTTCGTCGCATACCTTTGAACATAGTCTATGAATTTAGATGCGTCAATATATGCATGCATTCCAAAGTCGTTAGTCGAGGATCTTCAGGCAGCTCACCCTTGACCTTTGTCTCGTAGTTCTTCGGCTCGCGCAAAAGAAGTGCAGCGGCTTCACCGTTTAGAGGGTCAGATGGATTGGGATAACGTAAAAGTTGAGGAAGGAAGACTTCAAATATGTTTATCATATCAAACATTGGCGACCATCTACGGAAGCGAAAAGGTTTCTTCAGTACTCCAGGCGAGCATACGAGAGTGGCAGATGATAAGTCGAGGACTCACGTCTGAATACCATGAGCAGCCATGGCAGTGATGAACAAGTCTTGTCAGTAGGGAATAGATGATATCCAGAGAAGCATCCCACCTGATTGATGACATCTAGACAGACACTTCCGGACAGCTCGTCGATATTAGGATGGAAGATCCTATTGCAAAAGCCTGATATTGGTCGTCGAGAGGCATAAGCGCATTGAACCTAGTATTTGAATCATCCAATACGTGACGATGTACACACTCACCGATACTGGGACTCTTGTAAGGGTATTGATCGGGCAGCTCGACGTGGATCTTCCAAACTCCGCCGGCGAAGGGAGCTGCATTGAGATAACGATAGGAAAACATAGGTATAGTGGGAAGAAAAGGAGAAGCGTAACGTGTCAGTCGTCTGCTCGTACTTCCAGTCAAGCATGCTGATCTATTGAACATGAATTGCGGATATCCCGAATCAGGCGCCATCCACAGCTATGATAGCGAGTGGACACCGGCCGGGCGAAGAGGGTGTGGAGAGAGTGGAGCATTGCAGACCGAACGACGCACTCTCAGCAGGGCCAAAGAAGCGCACGTAGAACTCTTGCATGTTATCATTGACCAGTGTGACTTCATAATCCGACATCAGCCTGTGCGGAATCATCATCCGTTAATCATTCACTGGTCAGCACAAGCTGTCTGCGTGAGCTTGTCGGCGCGGGCTGCAACGACGCACATCTTCATGACATCCGTCTCGATTCTCCTCTTGGGCGAGCTGTATAGAACCCAAGTCATGTCAGCATTACGACGTTCCTGTCCAACAAGCAGTGCCCTCCTGCAATCCTGAATCTTCCAGCAGCACAAACACGCGCGCACAGTGGGGTAATCAACCCAGCACGCAGCGAGCCGGCCAGATCCAGAATGAGCAGCCTGACAGGGGAAAGTAAGACTTATCATGGTGCCCGTATGTTCAGAAGTAGCAGATGGTCCTGTGGTGCTGTGCTGAGTGGTCGTGGAGTGCGGATTGGCCTGAAGTCAAGTGACACGGAAGTCCTTGCAAGCTCGATGTCGACGATGAAGCAGACGGATCAGCCGGAGCAATCGATAGTCCAGTCACGACGACCGGTGTGCATGTCCTACAGGAGGTATGGACAGCAAGTGCATACCTTGTGTTATGGCCCGCCAGTACCACCGGTCTGGATGCACTTGGCTTCAGTGTACATACCAGCAAGTCATCAATCAGCTGGCCAACCCACGTGGCAAATATGCAAGAATGATCTGCATACTGGCACAAACAGTCATGGCAGTGGACTGTGAAGTTAGAAAAGCTGCATTTGTACTTTACTGTTGTATGTGTGATGAAAACATAGAACATTGGTGTAGTAGTTGTTATAGCTAGTAGACAAACATCAGATAGAGAGAGAGAATAATATTTGGAGAGGAGATGTATAATTTATAATTGTATATGAGGGTGTGAAACAGTATAGATAGCAATATTCAAAAGAACAGGATTGCCTAGATCAAACTGTAAGGGATTAGTGACTACAGCGTGTATAGAATACTAGCCAAGATAGCTTCAATCGCTTGCTCAGAAGAGATAAGCTCGAGTTCGAACAACTATCGACGCTTGCTTAAGGACAGATGATAGAAATTTGAAGAGAAAGACACAATGTACTGGAAATGAAGGACGAGAGGAAGAGGAATGTGTCCGTTTTGAGAGAGGTTGCTTTACCTTGTGCAGGTATGTGCATGATTACGAAGAGGAAAGAGTATGTCCGGTAGGGTGCATATTGGCGCCTTCCGTGGTAGTCGTGTTTGAAGAAGCGGGAACGGCACTGCTGCCGCTAGCCCCAGAGGAAGCCTATGCAGTCTACACAGGGTCAGCTCAATCTCTTCTAACGCAAGCATCTAGCTCGCTTTTGAAGCTATAGGGGAACAATAACTTACGCCTTCAGTCTTCTTCTCTACCGCGTAGCCGGAAGAGCCAACCTCGACGTTGGATGGAGGTCCATCATAGGCAGGTGCCTCGGTAGCAGATTGTCTGTTAGTTTCGGTGGTGTGCATCGAAGGAGCGGCAGATCCAGCAGTGGTGGTTGGTGCGTTGTCAACTTCCTCATCCTCATCATCTTCCTCCTCTTCTTCTTCCTCTTCGTCCTCGGTGACCTCTTCTTCAACGGAAGAGCCACCTTCTTCTTCATCCTCATCCTCAGAGAGGTAACCAGCTGCTCTGACAGCGGCGGGAACGGGTCCAGATCGGTCCATAGCTTCGGAAGCAGTAAGGTAGACCTTGGAGAGTTGCTTGATATCGTTCCACCACTCATACATCTCTTCGTGCGATCGACCACGGATGGTGAAGGCGCTGCCCGACATACCCTTCTTGCTTGGCTCGATGTGGAACTTGTGCGAGGTGGCATGAGCGCCGGAAGGAGCTCCCAAAGTGCAGTTGGGTAGGAAGATGGATAGACGAGGAGCAGAGTGTGTACCGCTATAAGAGTCAGAAGACTCGAACTCGTGCAGGTATCCGGCAGGGGTAAGAACATAGTATCCTTCCTTGTAAGACTTTGTGAATCGCTTCTTGCGCTCCAAAAGACCAGTGTGGACTGGGATGACTGACGGGTCGTCCTTTCCTGGGTAGTTGATGTGCTCTGGGTTTCGCAGAGGTGTATCGGGGTCCAAAAGGTGGTCGGATCGTGCGGCAAAGGCGATCCACTCGGTGTCGGGTGACACGCTCTTCATGAGCTGGCCCATGGTCTCCCAGGTCTGCTGGACAGACGAGGACATGCTGAACGCGAAAAAATGAAACTGTCAGCCGTGATTGCTCATAGCTATATCCAGATTGACCACTCACCGTCCGGACCAGGTGTCGAAAGTTTCCCATGCTGATTGAATAGCACGGACAACACCCTCCTCGAAGTGAGCAGAGTTCTGCTGCATGATGATGATGGACTTTTGAAGAGCGTTCTCTTCCTGGACCTGCTTCTGGAGCTGAACAGCAACGAGCTGGTTAGTGTACCATGGGTCCTCCTTGGCGGTAACGGCCATAGGGGTGTTCTTCAGCATGGTGATGGAGCGAGCGAGGTCGGTGATGACCTTGGTAGACATTTCACGCTCTTTGGCAACGGACTACATGAGGGGACGGGCGACGAATCAGCTTGAGATTATGCCAGGTCATGTCTATAGTTTATGCTCACAGCAGCAAGCTTTCCGGTATCCATCTGGATGTTCTTGATGTGAGCCTTGATCTCAGCTCTGAGCTTGTGCAAGTGCTGGACGATGGAACCCTCGACAGTCTTTGCGAGGTTGGCATGGTGGTCTGCGATGACGCGGGTCTTCTCTCTCTGTGGAAGACAACGCAGAGGTGTGTCAGATAGCAGTTCATCATCGGACTGCCAAAGTTGGGAGAGATGACGCACAATCGAGTAGAAGACATCTTGCATACCACCTTCACCGAGGAACTCTGCGAGGAAGAAGCTTGATACGTTAGTCTACAGCTCTTTGTTATCATTCCGGAATTGACGAAAGAGACACACGCTGCAGTAAGAAGAAGGACAAGGCACGTGTCAGCCTCTTGTTTGCTCATGCGGGGTAGATGACACAACAACGAGCGAAAAGACAACAAGTTGAAAAGCAGAAACTCACGTTGCCAGATCTGAATGGGACCTGGATAACACCACCGAGCTTGGTGAGTTCCTTTGCGGTGTTGGCCTCGATGTCGGCAATACCTGGTGGAGCGGGAGAACGGTTCGCATGCCATGATTGGCGGTTGCGGCGAGGACGTCAGCGTTGAGTCGGGGGCGGCGACAATGTACAAGGCAGGCTGCTCGACCAGAGGCAGGAGGAGTACACAGCGAACACTGCATGTGTGTGTGTGCTGTAGTGCATAACACTTCATGCAGATTCCCGGACTTCTGTTGCGGGTGGCCACCACCGTCGACCCTCCTGCCTCTTCTGGCCATCCAACGGCCGGTGCCTCACGCGGGCATCAGAGAGAAAGAAGCAAGCAAGAAAGACTCACCCTCAAAGTATGCAATGAGGTTCTTTGTGATGTTCTTCCATGCCTCGAATCGCTCGATGAGGATGTCAGAGGGTCTCAAGTCGGTTGGGCCTGGCGATGCATGGGATTGATATCAGTTCCTTTGCTCTCTCTCTCTTCCAGTCCCGCGCGTCACCACCACTCACCGCTTGCACGCTTGATGAGCTGCGACTGTCTCGAGGTCACAGAGCTCTTGCGCGAGACGCGAGAGTGTCTGGAAGCTGCGTCGTTGTCCATGTCTGCAGAGTGTGGATGGATGGGGCTGTTGATTGAAAGAAAGAAAGCAGAAGGACGCGGGAAAGAAGAGTTGATGCAACTCGACGAGGCGAGGCGGATGCAATCGAGCGAATTGCCCTTTACGGTCACTTTTCCCAGTCCACTATTGAGACTGGCTATTTTGTAATGCGCATTACAAGCCTTTCCGCTGTTTTGTAACCTGCCTTCTTCTCGCACTAATCAGCCATTACAAACAGCTTGTAATCGAACGTCTACCACTTTTGTAGTCGCCCTATTCAGGCAAGTTGGGCGATCGTCATCCAAAAAGTTCGATCAGAATTACCAAATTGGGATGTTCAGATGATGTCGTCGTTTTCGACGCTGTTTATCGCGCAGGCAAAACAGCCGTCATTCAATACGGGCGAGAAAGTTTGAAGCGGATGTCACACGATAGATCATGTCGAAGACGATGATGCTGGAAAGTAATGACAGGGCGGGTAGACAGCTCGCCCAGAGTGTTCAGAGTACTCCTGTCTGCCGCGCGATTGTAGAGGGTAGTCTGGCATGCATAGTCATGTTACTGTACAGGTGGAAATGGTATTGAAAGATGCAACACTAGAAAGACAACGAAGTTACAATCCGAAAGAAAAAGGCGAAGCAAAAGAGGTGCTGTAGAGACATACAATGTCTAAGAACCATGTCCTGTTGCACACATACTCTTCCCCGAAGCACTTGTCATGGCAGATATGCAGTTTTGGTTTTTGTGCTTCTTAAATATACGATTCTGTCGTCATGGTGTCTCGACTACAGAAGTTCTAGTTACCTGATGCGACTGTTGCGTATGAGGGTCCTCCTGGTCCAACTGTGCGTGGTGATGGGATACCTTTGCTCGGCAGCGTGCTAGGCAGTGTGTTTGGTGGACAGCAGGAGCTGTTTGTGGGGAGACGAGAACAGGAAGTATGCTGTTCAGTCCACTTCGCTTCTCTACTCTTCCTAAAAGCGGAGAAAATATCGCCTCACTTGTCGATGCAAGCATCTTCAACACATTGCGCCATGCAGCCAACGCCATCATCTTCATCTTCCTGGCCTAGTATTTCGATACTTCCCTGTCTGCTCATAATGATACCAACTGCATTCTGTGTAGTTGGGTTCGCCATATCAAGCAATTCAGGCTGAATGGTAGTCGAATGTACCCCGAATCTATGCAATACTTTTCTGACATTTTGAGAGCAGGTTGCGAATTCTTCGTGTGATTTTACGAGGATGTGCATTGATGCTACTAGCTTGCTTTCTGACAATGACCAGATGTGGAGGTCTGAGAGTAGAAACACGAAGATGGGAGTTATAAGCACATAGTCTTAGTTGTGTCTCGATTTATCTAAGCTCACCATGCACTGAAATCACATTGGGAATCTTCAAGATTGCATGTCTAACTTTCTCCAGAGGCACGTGGGCCGGAGTACCTTGAAGGAGGATGAAGCTTGCGGAGCGAACTAAGAGGTGGCGTTCGCAATACACATCAGTATATGCTTTGTAAACACAGAAGACGTCGTCGATCTGTGAGCTTACCTAGAGGCAGAGCACTCGAAAAAATGATAATGGTAATGATGAAGGAGATGACAGGATCCGAATAGAAGCGGTACGGCGACTTTGTCAACCAGATAATCAGACCTGCACCAATGACTCCGACATTGCCGAGCTACAAATACTCTCGTCAATATACACTCGTTTTCCGACATAAATCAGGAAAATGCTGGATCACTTACAGCATCGCCTAACACGTGCAAGAATACACCCTGCATATTCATATTGCCATGCGAATGGCCACCGTGTGCATGACCATCATCTTCATGTTCGTGATCATGCTCATGATCGTGTTCATCGTGTTCGTCATGCTCGTGCTCATCATGTTCATTTCCATTTTCAGGAGAATGTTCATGATCATGATTATGTCCATGTCCATTTTCATCATGATGATGTCCGCTTCCTCTGGAAGCGCTTCTCTCTCTAGTTTTGAAACTTGTACTTTCCGTCCTTGCTCTGCCTCGCTTAGCCATACTACTCTGGAAAGATGATGTCCGACGATGAACTCCAAATCCTCCTTCACTTGTATTTCGAGGTGATCCAAATCCAGCATCGTACGCTTGTCTGACAATAGCTTCACGTGTCCTAGCTGGATGAACAAGTAATTCATCTAGAGCTTCTGTCTCATCTTCTTCTTCTTCGTCCGTCGTGATTGAGAATGGAGTTTCAGCTCCTCCTATAGGTACATTCTGTGAAGTTTGCTGACTGGGTAGAGCAGGGAAATCTTTCGCGTTGCTTGAGTTTGGTAGTAATGGAGATCTTTCACTGATTTCGCCATTTGCAGCATAGCCATTAGTTCCAGAACTTCCATTCTTGCGCTGCTTAGCAGAGGAGAAAGTAGTGACTGCATGTGAATGACCTTCTTCTGCTTTCGAATCGTGAGAATGACTGTGACCATGTGAATGACCGTGACCGTGTTCGTGGAAGAGGAAAAGACCAACAATGTTGGAGAGTAAACCCAGACTTCCTACTATAACTACTATTTGAGGGGACTTGACTTCAGGTCCTTCGAACATTCGTTGTATGGCTTCAAGGAAGATGGAGAAGCACAATGCGAGGAGGAAGACGCCATTGATGAGAGCACCTAGGATTTCAGCTCTTTGCCAGCCATAAGAATACTTGTTTGAGCGGGTTGAGTTCTCCGCGAGCTGTCATGGCATAGCATAGTCGTGGGTTAGCATTGTCCGCGCGCCGATGTAGCACTGCTTGGCAGTTGCAGGGGTGAACAACCTACCTTGAGAGCATAGAGAGCGACTATCAAGCTCATCACATCGTTCAACCTATTCATATTGCAAGATTCGAGTTAGATTGCCAGAAATCGTCAATATACATCTTGTATTCCACGCTTTCAGAACCTACATATGGAAGGAGTCGGCGACCAGAGCCAGCGATCCGACTGCATAGCCGGTAATGAGTTCAATGAAGAGAAAGACCTATTGATGCAGTTTGTGGAGACAAGATCAGACAGTTTGCAGGTTGCAGTAATCCAGTGTGCCGGTGAAGTTATTCGGCAAGGAGGCGAGTTCATGCAGTGTAGGATGACGGGTATCAGTATAAGCATGTTTGCAGGTGGAGTGAGGAATTGCGTATGGAGGATTCGATGAAGGTGTCGTTGAGATTGTTGTTGAAATGTGTCCACCGCAACGATGAATGTGTAATTAGAGCCGTATTGTCGTTGGCGGCAAGATTGAGTAATCGGTACCGTATAGCAGGATGTATAGGAAAGCAGGACGGAATTGAGCAATAAGCGACGAGGTATGGTCAGGATCCGTATTGCGTTGCATCGCATCTCTGACTCACCGTATCGATAGCCAGCAAGGTCTTTATCCTCGCACTCCTCGACCACCCCATGATGTCGCTCTTTCAGTTTTAGCTCTCGTTCCGTCCTATGCTATAGTCTGATTCCTGTCGCTCCTCTTCCCAGCACGCACAGACGAGTTGGTGCCAGTCTTTGTGAGACCTAGGCTGAAGTGGTGGTTCTTACAGACTAAGCCCAAGTTGCGACGAAAGCAAAGAAAGTCGAGGCGGCATGCGGCAGGCAGATTATCGAGCAAGCTGCGCGCATTTCCCCGGTGGCGCGAGCATTACTATTAGTTGCAAAAGCTGCTGTTGCTTGGACTAGATGCAGCAAAGGTCATAGTAAGGCTTACATTGATAGTCAGATTCAGTTGATGCTCCCTAATATAAATCAAGTCAAGTCTAGTTCTACTGCCATACACGGGGGCCAAGTGACGGAGGTGCAACAAGGTAGGAGATGCGACGCGGACAAAGTAGACAGCCTGGATCCTAGAGATTTGGTACGTCAATAGTAGAGCTAGGAGGCAATAATCAATAGGAAAGACTGACTCCAAAGCCTTCACCAGGTTGGGTATGGATGCCGAGATTCTACAGAGCACGTGTAAGGTGTGGCGTTGACGGGTCTGACCCGATTCATGCAAGTAATGTGGTACAGCGAATACGATGGTCCTGCTAGCTGACCCGAAGGCACTGTTGCTAACCTGCCAAACAGATGTGCATCGTTCAGCTGATTGCATTTCCTGTCAGAAGAAGCGAGGCCTGAGCAGGAGCACGCCTGATCATCAAGACACAGAGGTACCCATAGGGCAGGACTGGCCTGTGCGGGTGTACAGAGGAAGAGAGCGTCAGCAGAGTCGTTCAGTAGACTCTGCTACATTGCTTCCACCATCTTCAGCCGTGTTGCACCTCCACCTGAACATCTGCGCGTGCTTCCTTCTCTGTTTCTGCTGCACACCGACAGGACAGGCATATCGTAGACGGCGGATACTGCGACAATAGACTGCACATCTGCAGCGCTACTGCCACTACAAGCAACTGCAAGCATCTCTCTGCGCCTCGCATGCGCACGACTGCCACATCCACGCCGCCCAGATGAGCGCGGGCCTGGCTACCACGCTCCAGCGTACACACCTCGACGGCAGCAGCAACACTACTACCACCGCCAGCGCAAGCATGTCCAAGCTCAGCCCCTCAGGACTGCCCGTCACGCCGACAGGCAGCATCAGCAACTACCCGCTGCCCAGCCCCGCCCTCAGCATGGGGTCCATCAATGGCTCAAGCAGCAGCAGCACCGGCAACAGAGCCTCGAACCGTCACGCGAGTCTGCGCTTCGGCGAGAGTGGCTCGCAGAGGAACACAAACAGATACAGCGTCACTGCCCTGTATTCCATGGCTGCAGAGCAGGATACTGAGATTGAAGATGAACTTGCAAGAGGTGTGTTTCTGCACATTCCCTTCTTTGGCTACTGCCTTGAAAGGCCCATCATTCTCCAGAACGCGAGAAACGCGAGTTTCGACAAAGCAATCGTGCTGTCCCTCTGTATACCTGCCCGTTCAATGGCGCACGTACTAGTACGAGGGATGCACTAGCGAGAGTCTGAAACTCGCGACCGCTTCTTCGCGCAGCTCAATACTCGGTGAAGTGCAACTGCTGATCCCTTTCTACCTACAGCCCAGAAACGCCTTCGCGAATTGAAATCAAAGATATCAAGCCAGTCAAAGAAGAATTTCGTGCTAGAACGGGATGTACGATACCTCGATTCGAGAATTGCTCTGCTCATCGCGAATGTACGTCGGGCATGCAGGATGGACTGCCATCTGTTGGGATATTTCGAGTGGCTGAATTGAGTGTCGACTCTACCTATTCAGAGAATGGCACTGGACGAACAGGAAGATGTCAGAGAACACCTTGAAGAAGTAGCTGAAGCATCGGGGCAGTATCTTGATGATAGGAAACAGCAGGTATGGTAGTGGTTGTTCCACTGCCCTTATCGATTTGAGCTAACCCATGCTCCGTTTAGCTATACTCGAACCTCTTCTTCCTCCTGCAATCTGAACCGAGGCATGTTGCGTCCTTATGCCGCCTGGTTAGTCTATCGGAAATAGACACTCTCCTGCAAACGGTCATGTTCACACTATATGGAAACCAATACGAGTCGCGGGAAGAACACCTTCTTTTGACCATGTTTCAGGTAATCATCAATCACTCGTGCCAATCATCCGTTTCAAACAATTCATAACTGAATCATGGCTTTACAGTCTGTCTTGTCAGCGCAATTTGAAACTGCAACGGACTTTGGGTCTTTGTTACGAGCGAATACCCCAGTCTCACGCATGATGACGACCTACACCCGGCGTGGACCAGGTCAATCGTATCTCAAATCAGTACTTGCGGACCGCATCAACTCGCTCATCGAGCATAAAGATCTGAACCTCGAGATCAACCCATTGAAGGTATACGAGCAAATGATCACGCAGATAGAGGATGAGACTGGATCATTACCAGAGGAACTGCCTAGATCGGTAGCCCCTGAAGTAGCTTCTGCAAACTCGGACGTTCAGAATATCATAGCTCCCAGATTGACTATGCTTATGGAAATTGCGAAATCATTTCTCTTGACTATCATGGAAAGCTTGGAATCGGTACCTTATGGTATTAGGTGGATCTGCAAGCAGATTCGAAGCTTGACAAAGGCAGGTCCAGCTTCTTCCCTTCCATTATCTCAACTCACGTTAACTCGTGCTCTGTTCAGCGCAAATATCCGGAAGCGACCGACTACGCCATCTGCTCCTTGATAGGTGGTTTCTTCTTCCTCCGCTTTATCAATCCAGCAATCGTCACGCCGCAAGCATATATGCTGATCGACAGCTTACCGACATCAGCGAAACATCCAAGACGGACACTCACTCTCATTGCCAAGATGTTGCAGAATTTGGCGAATAAACCAAGCTATGCTAAAGAGACATATATGGTTAGCCTTAATCCATTCGTTGAGCAGAATAAAGCAAGAATCAACGTTTTCCTGAACTCTTTGTGCGAAGTTGGCGATTTTTACGATACGCTTGAGGTATACTTCTAGTTTCAACTATTCCATTTTTACTCTGCGGATTACTGACTAGCTCTTCTTTAAAGATGGATCAATACATGGCCCTCTCGAAGAAGGACCTACAGATAAATATCACTATGAACGAACTCTACAATACCCATTCCCTGTTGGTTCAGCATGTGGAAGTCTTAGTAAGTGCTGTAAAGAAGTATCTTTTTGAAGTGGAAAACTGACCCACATGATCTAAACTTTGTAGGCGCCCAGTGACAAGTCGCACCTGCGCATACTGCTCGATGAGCTTGGTACCTCTCCTGCCCAGGTGGCACGCAAGGATAATCGCTCGATTGAATTACCTTTATACAGTCGCTGGGAAGCACCGATACAAGACATTACGACCGCTTTGATGGTCGAGAACAACCTCACGCAATCTGATATCCTTTACATGGAAGCGAAATCGATCTTCGTTCATTGCCTCCGATCGATACCACAGATTGCGGAAAAGAGACCCATCATATTGTCTGCAGTGGCAGAGCGTGCAGCAACTGCAAAGGATGCTACTCTCGTACGCAAAGGCATCAAAGTGAAAGAGATGCTTCGAGAGCTGGAAGAGTTACGTGTGCTCGACCGCAAAGACGGTTACAAATTGCTCGCAGACGAAGTGGCAGCTGAGTTGGTACACCTGGGCAATCTGCGCGAGAAGGTCGTGCTTGAAACAAGAAGCCTCGAAGCGGTCTACAAAACTATCGGAGATCATAATAGCTATCTTCGAAGCCAGCTCGAGCAATATAAGGCATACCTGCAGAACGTCCGCATGAACAGCGCAGGAACAGGTCAGAGAGGTAAAATCGCCGGGTTGGGTGTCGTTACTGTCAATGGACAAGAACAGAAACCGACAAAAAGTCAAGCCCTCGGCCCATACAAATTCACGCATGCCCAATTCGAGAAGGATGGTGTGATTGTTGAAACCAATGTGCCGGACAATCGGCGTGCGAATATCTTTTTCCAGATCTCATCGCCTACGCCCGGAACTTTCATTATCGCCCTGCATTATAAAGGCAGGGAGAAAGCTATCGTTGAGATGGATCTCAAGATTGATGATCTCCTCGAGAAGCGACAAGAGAACATCACTACGCTCGATCTCGAATATGTTTCATTAGATGTCGACAAAATACTCAATCTACTCAACAAAACGTTCCGTCGAAAGTAATGCCATGTTGATACATGCTGCAACTTTCATACCATGAATCCCTTCTCCTTCAAGCCCGTATACCCAATGTAAGACAGTCAAAATCGCCGCTCTACATATCAAAGTATGTTCCTCACTGTTAATGTCGGTCTAAAAATTAGTATTTTTAAAGTGCGCAGTACTTCTGCTGGACAGTCTTTTGTGTAACAGCACTGCATTATCTTATGTTGTTGAGTTTTCGTATGTTTTTAATTCGAAGCTTTGGCGGCTTGCGGCCTACTATTTGCCAAACATCTTTCGTTGAGCCGCTTTGAAGTGTGCCAGTCTGTCTTTGGAACGACTTAGATCGCGTTAGCTGTTCGAGTTTATCTCTTTCTCGGTTGGGCTACTACTGGTAGTGTTCGTTGGCTGGACAAAGCGACTGAGAGCCGGATAGAATAACGTCAAGTGTATTGCACGGATTCAATCGGGTTGCAGATGTGAACGACGAATATGTATGCAGATGATAAAGGTGCTACCAGTATGGTACGAATGCGTAGTAAGACTGATATGATAAGATGCTACAATAATGTTGTGTGAAGCCAAGTAAAGCTTCAAATATTTGGATATAAGTATGGTACAATGCGACCCTGTACAGTGCTATTTGTGGATATCAAAGAATCCGGAATCACTTGAAGAATTTGAGTCGGTATCACTTGGGGTGCAGGTGCCAGAGAGGCTAGGCGTTGTCATAGGGGTGCTGCTGGTATATAGCGCTTCTGGCATCTGCACTTCTGCCAACGAGCGATAAAATCCATCTGACTGCAATATAAGATTGTAATGTGTCTATTGGAGATGGGCCAGTAAGCTTAGTTTCTTCGCCAAATGCTCTAAATGATCGTAAGGTACACTTACACCTTGCTCTACTAGTTCTCCATTCTTTAGGCAAAGGACTAGATCCGCTGTTACAGCAGAACGGATATGGTGTGTGACGTGCACAATGGATTGCTTGCCTCTGAGATCGTCAATATTCTGGAATATCGCTTGTTGAGCGAGCGCATCTAATGCGGCTGCCGGCTCGTCGAAAACTCTAATCACCCCGAATGTGGACATCAGTCAGAGCAAACAGCCTGAAAGTGTAGGGAAAGGCGGCCTACCGAAGATCTGCGTCTTTCATAAGGGAACGAGCAAAGCATATCTTGGCCCATTCGCCACCGGACAATGTCAAGCCCCACATGGTATTTCTCTTGGTTGGCTGTTTCGTCATGGCTTCGTTGCAGGTCGTTTGTGTCGTGAACGGAGAAGACGTGTCTGAGGCCACTTCATCCAATCCTACAGTCCATTCATCGTCGACTTGCTCGTCGAACCACAGGGCATCATTGAGTATGGTACGAGCCGTAGCGCGTGGTGGGAACTGATGTCAAGCGTCAGGGACTGACCATTGTTGCTTGGCCTAAGAACTAGCTTACTGGACCGAGGCGCGACCAGATCCCCTTATCCAGTCTATCAATTAATGGCATAGCGTTCGCTTTTTCTAAGGCGTACTTGACAGCAGCCACGTCAACTGGCTTGTCTGGCCTTTGTGCGGCCGAACCGAGTGCTACAAACTCCGCGATTGTTATATGCGGGACGGCCACCTGCTGCAGCTGTACAGTAATACTTTTGAGCAGCTCGCTATGGGTATACGAGCCTATTGGTAGATCGTTGACTAGGATCTCTCCAGAAGTCGGCTCGTAGAGGCGTGTCAAAAGCTTGATAAGCGTAGACTACAAAAGACATGTTAAGTATGACACTCTTTCATACTGTTTGGAAGAAGTAAGCTTACCTTGCCGGCCCCGTTACCACCAACCACGCAGACCAACGCGCCTGGCTGGATGATAAAGCTGAGGTTCCTTAACGTCATGGGACCGTTCTTGCCAGCGTAGCCGAATGACACGTTCCTAAACTCTATCTTCATACCTGAACCCAGTGGGCCAGTACGTGTGGCATACAACTCTGGTATCTCTGGTTCGATAATGCGGCCTTTGAGCTCCATGACATCGTAGAACGCTTTGACTTTCGAGCAATCCAGGCGGAGATCATCAAGAGTAGAGAAGACACTGCTGATGCTGGTAGCGACTTTGCGAGCGCACAGTATTGTAATGGAAAGTTGGGAAAGGGAGTTGACTCTTGCAGGATTTCGCATTGCTTGGACGGCAAACAGACTCCGAACCAAGACAGGCCACGCATGTGCTGATATTTCAAGGGCAAACTGAAGAGGCGGCTTTGTGATGTTGCGCATGTATGGCAGGTTTCCCAGCTTGGAGCTTGCCAGTTCAAAGTGATTTGATAGGTATTCTTGCAGATTCAGTAGCTTCATGTCCGCACTGGAAGTTGGCTCCTCGGCTAGACAGGACAGGGACCATATCTCGTTGAGGCGTTGAAAGGCAAAGTGCGTCGACTTGGAGCGTTCTGTTCTTGGAGGTAGAATGAACCATCGGAGGTATTGGACAATTGAAGAAGCAAAGGTGAAAGCGAGGATTGGCTTGTAGAGGATGGTCCGCCTATGACGTGTTAAATGTTGATAGAGCGATAGTTGCGACCACACGGCGAAGATGCTGGTAAAAAGGCTGACGACATGCGAGGCAACGTCAATGCCGCGCAGCGAGTTGGCCTGCCTGAAGGCAGATGAAATGATGGGATCGGCGAGTGAGATTATGTCGAGCTTGGCACGTGCATACATGAGCTTCTTTCGGATGGCCATATCAAAAGTGGCTGAGAGGGTGCCTTCATTGGCAACAAACAAGGCTTCTATCTTCGAACGGAAGCCGTTTGAAAAGATGTTTGCCAGTGTGTATCCTATCAAGGATGATTGTCGGACAGCTCTCTTGCCCACAGCTTGTACGACCTGCAACAGGTTGCCGAACAGTCGGTAACTTCATATCAGCATGCGGGCTTGCCGCTATCGATGATAGCAGAAAAGGTCAGATTGTACTCACCAAAGCTTCTAGGCGCGTATCGGACCACAGCGAGGCAGTGTCCATCAGGGTCGAAAAAAGCCGGCCCATCCAATAAATTGCGAACCTTCCAGGGCTCACAGACGCTGCCATTCGCATGAACCGAATAAGCAGCCGTATCCAGCGTGAATACGCACGAGCCCAGCGGTAAAGCAGTGCGTAGCTAGCATTGTTGATGGGAAGAGCCGCTCTGCGCTGGACGACAGTGAAGATGCCTTCACTTTTGATGTGGTACTTGTGGTGCTTTGGTAGCAGGACTCGCTGTGTACTGAGTGGCGCCAATGCGTCCAGTGCCGGAGGTGCGATCATGTTCGGTTGGACGCGACTATGAGCAGTATATCCCAGATTGGACGGTTCTAGATCTTGTCTAAGGCTGTAGTGGCCTGCCAGTGTCCTGCACGGCAGATATGGCTATCGTTGACAGTGTGCTGCTGGTGTGGCACGCTGTACGTAGCGGCCGGGCTGCCTGTTGAGGCGTGGATAACTAAACAATACCGTAGAAATACAAGGCTGGGTTGGAGTCCAGATGAGAGAAAGTGCCCCAGAGGACATTGAATGGAATTTGCATCTTTGGGGATGCGGACTTGAAGCGTCGGCAGACTCTTATCAAGCACGGGCCTCGACCGCGGTGCAGTCGGACATGCGGGATGAATGGTGTCTGTTGCTGTTCGCGATCCGTTCGGGGGCAACTCTTTCTTGAAGGACCGGATGGACCGTATGGAGTGGACTCCATTGCTTATCGGCTGCTACATACGTACATCAAGTGTCGGAGGTGTGAGCGATGGGTTGTTGGACATTGGCCGTGTTCGGCTCTCGGTTCGATCGGATTTCCGGCAGGCACAACCGTGTGCCTGGTCCTGATCGCCGGGCGGCCCAGCCAAAAGTTGCCGGGCGCTAGGACCGTCAAAGGTGTGCATGAACACGAATAGGACGAAGGTACCAGCAAGTGTAGTATAGGCTGTTGCCATGAACAGCTTGCTAGATTCTAGACAGCTGGATAGACCTACATATACTCCAAGCTCTCATCGTATTGTCACCATTAAGTTTATGATACGATGAGAGCTTGGAGTATATGTAGGTCTATCCAGCTGTTAAGAGCGAGTAAATTCTGTAGCACATACTCCGAATCTTAGTAAGAGAGTGATTGGCCGAATTCTAGCCAGAAGGCACCTTTGTGCTTCTTGTAGGCGTTACTGTACTATCATATAGTCGAGACTGGTGATCGGTACAAAGAAAATCAAGCAAACCCAACGAGATAGGGCAAATATAAGCTGTGAAAAGCATAACACCAGTAACTCAATGTATTGAACGACTTCCTACTACTTTTGCTTCTGTCCTTCCGGCCTTTTGTTGCAGGGCGGATGTCAAGCTCTTTCTTTCTGGGAGGTTTTTGGGCTACTAAAACACCGGCGAAGGTAGGAGCAAGGGCAATATCAAGAAACAAGTATTATCAAGTAAAGTGTTTCCTTCCACACCATTATCAAAGAAGGCAGGAAACAGACCAGCTCCCTTTCCTCCTCGTTCTCCGAAAAAAGTCGAAGAAATGATGCTTTTTACCTTCCCGCCTTTTTTGGATTTGACAAGTACATTGCAGTGATGTACGAGCGAAAGGCAGACAGCTCTCTTCCTCGTCAGTCAATAAGACCATCCGTGACCTTCGCTACGCTCCGGTACTTCCGGGACTTGTCGACTTCCTCGTCATCGAGCTAAGTCCCGCCATTTGGCTTTTTTTTTTTGGATTTAACATTCTGCATTACTAAGCAGAAGCGACAACGGACTACTGAGCATTTGAGCTCAGTCTCCAAAACCGGAAGCTATTTTTGAGCTACGAAAGCAAAGAAACAGTTGTCATCAATCAAAGAGTTAAGGTCAGATGGCCGAGCGGGTGCGTATTAATCATCTAAATCCATTAGTTCATTGTTAACAATCCTATTCCTTCAGTCTAAGGCGCTGGTTTAAGGTTTAGAAGACCCTCGAGTCCTTCACAACATACCAGTCTTCACGGGCGTGGGTTCGAATCCCACTCTGATCAAACACTTTTTTGTTAAACGTCCTACGTCGGTTTAGCTTTTTCCTAGAAGTTGCTCCGGTGTCTTCCTTTTTCCCCCAAGTCCGGAAGTCCGGAAGTTTGGAAGATCATGCAAGATAGGGACTCACAGCTCAAATGTACAAGTCAAAGGTGTTTGTTCGAGCATAGTCTCAGTTCCAGTGCTGCAAGTCGCTTGTTGTTCGCTGTTCTGGTGTTTTCTTTTTTCTTTCCCTGTCCAGAAGGCCGGAAGATCATGCAAGATCGGGGTTTACTGCTCAAATGTCCAAGTCATACGGTAGCTGTTTGTTTGAGCTTAGTCTCAGTTTCAGTGCATCATCTCGCTTGCACAGCTCATGTGTGCAATTTCCGCAAGTCTTCCACTCTATAGTTTAGAGTGACGAAGCAAAGTGAAGCTGCGTTAATGAAGCTGACAGATCACTGTATACTGATTGCTGGCATGGACAGCTCCCCTCACATCCCAGCGCAGATTCGCAGTCAGTATGGTACGCTATCTGCTAGTGGCGAAGCTTGCGAAGTCGCATTTCAAGCTGACAAGACAGTAGAAGACACATATGTATAACGATAGGCTTATATTGCAGCGGAGCCTCATAGAATCCATAGCTAGCTATACATGTGAGCAGTGTCGTGACAGAATGGTAACCGGAGACTTCAGAAGCATATCCGTCTGTCAAGGCCGAAAATTACTTGCTGTACACAAGACCCATGAATGCAATATCTGCCCTGTCGAGCGTGCCTGTAGCAAGGTTGTACACCGATACTGACGTGACGGATGCATTCGGTGCAGTAAGTTTTGTGCTTGCGGTCACGGCTTTGTCGAAGAGACATCAATCATCAGCAACCGTTGCCGACGTTCGGTATACTCCAAGCTTACCTGCATCGGCAGATATACCCATGCTGTGAAAGACCCGAAGTGAAAAGGCGGTTCCCTCTGTCTCGGGCAGCGCCAATTTGCCAACGTCATCACAGACTACGAGGCTCGTTCTTGTCCTCGGAGAATGCTCAGCTTCTTCATGCTCAGCGTCTTCCTCGATAGCTGACCTTTCAGCACGCCAAACCATCTGCCATTCAATCTGAGCGCCTTTAGGCAGTCCTGGGACCTGCACCACAAGCAGCGGGATTTCGATGTCCCGTTGAGACTCTAGCGCTTGTAGCCACTTCTTCCACGCTACACGCACTGCTTGTAATTTTAACTGGAAGGTATCGGGTGGTCCGGACAACCAGCATATGCAGCTGTCTATCGTAGGCTGGAAGCCCCCTCCTGTACCTTCTTGAACTGCCTTGACAATGCGGTGTTCGTGCTGAAGTGAAAGTGCAGCTTCCATCGCGAATGACACGGGTTGCGGTATGCTCAACGACGCAGGTATGAGACCGATTTGCCCGGCTACAAAGAGGCGCTCGCCAACACGCACGGCTTGGGAGTATGGCCCAATGTTCGCTGGTGCCCAGTAGCTTAAACTTCGTACATGAAGAGCACTGCGGGTTTGCGTCGACTCTTCCTTGTAAGCCAGGACATCCATCTTGACATGGCAATTTCTCGGTAGAATGCACGCAACGCATGCTCTTGTAGGTGGAGAGGGTCCGAAGAAGCTGTTATAGACCGAATTGATCGGCCCAAAGAGCTCCATCGAAGACAAGTACAGGTTGATGTGCGCGATATGTCGAAAATCCAAGTCGTATTCAGCCAGTCGTTCTATATTCGGATGCAACAAAAGTAAGCTTTATGTAAGTCGATTCAAGTACGATGCATACCCTTCAAGACTAGGAAGCACTGCTCTGCCTGTTCTCCAGCAGAAGCCTTGAAGCTGGTCAAATTTCCAAGACTAAGCCAAGGCCCTGCAAGACTGATACTCGTTTGCGTCGAGATAGTCTCCGTATCTGTTACGGTTTTCATAGCTTCGCCGGTCTGTTGGGATACCTGACCATCGAGTGGTTTGAGGGCAGCGAAAAGCTCTTGCGCCTCCTCACCCAAGATTTCTGGAACACGAAGCGATGAAAGGTCATTTTTCGTGTCCGGCATTGAGACCAACTTCGCTTCTTGTATACGAAGATAAGCTACAGTCCCAATGTCGTAGCGAGGATCGGATGATGACAGGACAACCTGCTCTGTGCGAGACCTAGAGGGTAAATTTCAGCCGTGTCACTTGTCCGAAGATCACACGATGGTACACACAGATCTATACGCTTCTTGAACAAAGGACAGTTGACTGTAAAGGTCTCGTATTCTCCACCTTCTCCTGCGGGATGTGTTCCCCACTTGTTCTTCTGCAAAGTGAGACAGATCCTAGAACTTTAGCTGGCGCCAATTGTGAACGCAACCCATACTTACCAGAGCCTCCAAAGTAGATCTCATCTCAGGACTGCAGACATCTTTTCCGAGATGACGGAGTCCCAAGCCTGCACCTGCGACCTTGATAATGATGCACTCCATACCAGCTTCAGCCATGTCATCCAGCAATTGGGTCTGATCATATTGCCATAGGTAGGACAGCGATTGTAGACCAAGCCGAGCGCAGACATGCTCTACCCTGATGCGCTGATAGTTTGACAATATCGCACCCACTGACACGCCTTCGATATCAGGATGGGTCGCCTACTCATTGTCAGGATCTAATCAGATTTTATGCAAATGAACGAAGGAACCTGCCGCTAGAGCCATAACATACCAGCACTTTGGTCAGTAATTCATACAGATCCTCCGTCTCATCGCCGTCTACACGGCCTTGTACACGAGCTGCAGATGTCGAAGCGTAGTCGCTGCCCTGGTCAACAGCAGTGCCTTTGATAGTGTGACGGTAGAGGGGCAGTTCAAGAGCTTCAGCAATGTAGTGCAGGCCATCTTGCCCCACAGTCTGATATAGGTAAGAATCGATTTCTTCTGTGATTGCAAACAGCGTACACCGCGCCCACAGCGTTGTCTAAGCTACATGTGCATACTCGGACATCAAGTCGGTGGTGCAGCCTAGGCCCACCTTTTCCCCCTTCGGGCCTAAGGCTGGCCAGAGCTACGACGTCGTGTCCTTGTTTGACACAGTGGCACAGGTTGAAGCAACTGTCCTTGCCTCCCGACAGCAAGCCGACAACCTTCATAGTAGCAATGTAGACTTGACGTTTTCGACCGCGCAACTGCAAAGTAAGCCGGACATCAGCATGTGCTTCGAGCTCTATGGCAATCATTCAAGAGGTAGGAGAGAGCGAGCTCGTTCGTGAAAGCCTCAAACTGCCGAGACAGCTTTGCTATTGCAGTGATTCTTATTATTCTCCTGATAAAACTCTGTGAAGAGCCTGATCGGAGCGACCTGCGACATTGCGGCTTGGGATGAAAGGCCGGCAACATGCAGGTCTTGACTGCGTGGGAGGTTCCGTCGAGAGCTCGCGTGGCTCTCTCCTGCTTTGAAGATCGTATGCTCCGAAACTCACCTCGTTGGCGGCTGATCAGATTCAGCCGAATCTGTTGGAGTTCGGAAAAGCCGGACGCTGCACTCGCAAGGACGACAGCAGCGAAGATCCGGCAAACAGCCGTCCAGACGCGAATTCGAATGGCTCGAAAGCGCAGTGTCACATCACCCATAGCATTGTATGATGCCTTCACTCGCCGGAGCTGAGCCTCTGAAGCCGCAGCCATCTACAGTATACCCTTCCTCGCTGGCACATGCAATAATGATCGGCCTCTCTACGATAATAGCGACATTGATGGAAGTGCAAGTGCAAGTGTGAATGACTTCTCTCATCAACTGAATCTAGCTAAACTCGGCGTCCTCCAAACAGCTCTGATCATTCAACATGCCTGCAGTACCTACAGGCTCACTAGTACTTCTGACTGGCGCAAGGTATGCCAACCTTTCCCGCCGGCTTGCCGCCTATTTAGACCCGCAATTGCGCTCACACTCGCACGCTGAAATCTAGCGGTTTCATCGCTGTACACGTCTTGCGGATCCTGCTTGAGAAAGGCTACAAGGTTCGCGGAACCGTCAGAAGCGAAGAGAAGGGCGAGTGGCTAGCGAATAAGTTCAAGAATGACGACTTTAGCTATGTGAGTATTGTGGCATTGGCTAGTCAATAGTCTCAGTTTTGCCTGGCTGAAATAACTACTCTGTTGTGATAGGTCATCGTGGAAGACTTGGAGAAAGAGGGCGGATTTGATGATGCAGTCAAAGACGTTGATGCAGTCCTGCATACTGCGTCACCCTTCCATGGCAACGTGACGAACGGGATCTACCAGGATCTGATCAATCCTGCCGTAGAGGGTACGAAGAATGTCTTGAAGAGCATCAAGTCGCATGGTAACAAAGTTAAGCGAGTAGTAGTTACGTCTTCCTTTGCTGCAGGTAAGAACGCAGCTGGTCTAGTGCAAAGAGACGTTCCAGCATCTCATAGACCGGGCTAGGTGACTGACAAGCATGCAGTTGTCAACTCGGACCAGAAGCCGGTTTATACTTTTACTGAGAAAGACTGGAATACGACCTCACCTAGACTCGTTAAGGAGCAAGGCGACAAGGTAGAGCCGATGCAAGCTTACAGAACCGCAAAAACATGGGCAGAACAGGCTGCCTGGAAGTTTGTCGAAGAGGAGAAGCCGACTTGGGATCTCGTTACCGTCAACCCTCCCTTTGTTCTAGGCCCAATTGAGCATCAGGTGGCCAAACCAGAGTCTCTCAACACTTCAGTAGCGGCCTGGTGGGCATTTCTATCCGGCGCCAAAGCTGGTGATCAAGCACAAGTTCCGTAAGTCGCGGGTGTATGGTTTAGATGCAAAGACTAAATCAGCTGCATTCTGTCTCACAAAGCGCTGGCAATGAGGTCGATGTACGAGACCTGGCCCTTGCACACGTGAAAGCCATCATGATTAAGGAAGCTGGCAACAACCGCTTTGCGATAACGAAGCAAGCATTCTCCTGGCAAGATGCGCTTGATGTAGCCAACAACAATGCAGACATCAAAGAGGCTTTCCCCAAACTACCTGTCGGTAAACCTGGAAGCGGTCGCGATATCGAGCAGAATTGTATGTTCCCATCAACTGACTAAACCGACCCTTACCTACTGATGCGTTTGTCACGGCCAGTGTACGATGCATCAAAAAGCAAAGAATTGCTGCAGTTGGACTATACACCCTTCGAGCAAACTATTGTCGACATGTCACTGAGTTTGGCAAAGCGCCAGGCCTCTTCTTGGGCTAGTTGAAAGCAGGGAAGCTTTGTCGAGAACCCCCGCTACAGTGTAAGCTAGTATGACGCTGATAGAGCTTCACTGCTCGTTGCTATTGTTATGTTCCTCACATGCAGGTATCACGTCTGCGAGAGGTAGCTTTCACTTGATGCATAGTAATTCAAAGTCTTCAAATAGCCTACTTCTGCAATTGCGCACATCACCAAAAGTCCTGGAGCCTCACCCGTTTGCTACTAGTAGATTGCTTACAATTATTCAGGGGAAAGCTCCCTTACTAGTTCGAACTCGAGTCTCACTGTTAATTGGCCCGGCCTCCCTGTTGAGCTGCTCGCTGTAGCATACATTCCCTGCACGTGCCCGGTATACGCATTGATGCTTTCAGCATTCTGACTTGAATAGTGGCCATGCCATGGAGTCTTCGAGCTTCAGTCGAGCTACCACAGTAGCCCAGGCAAGCTTGTACTTGCCCAACATGCTAAGAAGCAACGGATTCTCGGTCCCTTATTGCACGGTATGTTGGCGACAGCACGGATTGGCTGTCCTGGCTGATTTCGAGGAAAGAGTCCACGGTGAAGGTTACGAGGGCACGGTAGCTAAAGATGTGGTTGTACAGAACACACGCATTAGACTACTGCTACGAGCGTATAGTCGTCTGCCGTTATTGGAGTCTGAGGACACTCAGCGCCGCCTTCTTTGCCATTTGCCTTCTCAAGTCACATGACAGATTTTACCAACCTTTCTCTCTCCTCGAACCCAACAAGCACGTGCAGCAACGGTGTCACCTTTCCACAGCCATGGCAAGCGAGCAGGAGGCTTCGCTCATACTTTCCCAGGTGCGTCCTGCTTGTCCCTGTGTTCCGATGCTGTGCCAGCTGTCCGCTGTCCGAGGGATTGAAGCGCGAGAGCTTGATCCAGTTTCTGAAGATGCCTGCTGCGTTTACAGATGAACCCAGGCTACAAGTTCGAAGGCAATGGCACTGAGGTCACCAGCAGCAACGGCACAGCTCCTGCGCCCCAAGCATCTACGTGAGCGATCTCCCGTGCCTCTGTGTGCTTCGGGAAAGCCCAATTGACAGCCCTCCTTCCTGAAACCCGCAGATCCACGGCACTTCCACCACTTCCACTACCACCACTGCCCGTCCCAGCACCTGCTCAGCCGCCGCGCAGAGCGAGACAGGCCAAGCTAGCAGCCCAGGCTATGACTAGCCAGCAGTCGACTGAGGAAGCGGGTGAGGAAGATGATGGCGACGGCGATATGGATGAGGAAGATGGGGCTTTCGAGGAAGACATGCTCCACTACGATGCAGCAGACTACAATTTCGACGGGAGCGGTCTGCTGGATCAAGGCACACCAAGCGGCAGCGTCAGTCCCCGCTCCAACAGACCAAGGGGCAGAAAGCCCAAATCAAACTTTGGAGCTGGCATTCCCAAGGATTCAAACGAATACCAAAAGCTCAGGAAGGAAAACCACGTGAGCCTTTTCGGGAGTTGACAAACGTCGAGTTTGGTGGATCCTAGAAGCTGATCATGTCTTGTCCATTAGAAAAACGTTGAGAAAAAGCGAAGAGAGACAATCAATGACGGTATCAAGCGTCTCTCTCTCCTTGTTCCCGGAGCAGACCGAAACAAATCCAAGATTATTAACCAAGCAGCCGAATACATCAATGTCTTGAAAGATGCAGAACAAAGCAACATTGAAAAGTGGACTCTTGACAAGCTTATGACAGAAAAATCCATCCGAGAAATGCAAGCTGAAATTGATGATCTCCGAAGCAAGATGCATCTCAAGGATCGTGAAATTCACGAGCTCAAGGAAGCCCTGGGCCGAAGGTGAAGAGGTCCTGTGTAGACGTCACCAATGTCTACAAGGATATGATCACCTCATCATTTCTAATTAACTTTGTAATAATCGAGAGACGCAAGGTTTCGTAGGCTGCTGTTCAGAACGAGATCTCAAAAAGTTGTGGAATAGTTCGGAAGGAATAGGATTAACTCTACTGAGGATCTCGTAGCTCCTGACGAGTCGTTCTCTGCCCTTGCGAAAGGACTGGGACGCACGCGTAACTACGTCTCCAGATTCTGCGTTGGTAGCTAAATGCAATGTAACATAAACAGTGCCTGTGCTGAAAAAGCTGTCATCAATCGTGCACGTGCCGCCTCGAGATGGTTTGAGGTCACGTTTTTCGCTATGTATGCAAGTCACGTTTGCACCACTAACATGTCTGTCCGAAGATTCGACCAATTTTGAGCGGTCCCTTGGCACGCCACGAGTAAAATTCTGATCCAAATGTCTGATAACCCACCCATCCTCGAGCTGCAAGGTCGGCCCCATAGCTCATCCTCCAGATCAGACAGCAAACCGATACCGACGCGCTTCGCATGTGCACCGAAGCTTCAATTCGTATATTCCGGATCACCAGATGGCGTTGATACTAACCTTTTAGTGCTTCTACACGGTCGAGGTAAGCTAACGTGCACAATTATCAGGAACTACTTTTAACAATTCTGTCGTGGACAGGCGATTCAGAAGCACCATTCGTCAAACTCGGAAGTACACTACGTCTGCCTCAAACAGCAACACTTGCTCTGAGAGGACCTCTGATAGTTCCTCTACTGGACGAACACGAGCGAGAATGGTGGAATGAGACCGATATGATGGGGATGAGTAAGTAAAAAGCTGCTTGATGAGATTCGAACAGATGTTCACATGCGATTGCCGGTTGTGCAGACGTAGCGAAACAGGATCCCAGCAGATCTATCAAGCTTCTTTGTGAAGTACTGGCGGAACTTCAGGAAGCTCCGTTCGGGTGGTCAGCTGGATGCATACATCTCTTCGGGTTCGGACAAGGCGGCACTTTGGCATGCGAGACTGCCCTTGCTATCGGTAAACGGCAAGAAGAACATGGGGTGCTCGGTAGCGTTGTGACAGTACAAGGTCCGCTCCTGTCATTGCCAACGTCACCCAACAAAGCGAACTCTACCAAAATTCTCTACGTCTACCGGGCGAAGAGCAACGTGATCTCGGCTAAGGCGCGGGCTGATATAGCAGCTTTACAAAGAGCATTCTCGTCTGTTCAGACAATTGGCCTGCCGGAAAAACCTGGAATAGTCGCAGCCATGCCCAGTAACAAAGCCGAGTGGGACGGCATAATGAGTTTTTGGAGCGAACATCTGCAAAGTAGCATGGCCTGGCAGCGACAAGGGGAGGTATACGAGGTGACAGGCGGCCGCAATTTTGTCGCATTACCAAAGGAGGTTACATCTACGGTTAGTCCACCGGGATCCGCGATTCATTCAGCAAGTCCCAACACTGCTAAAACGACGAGCAGAGCCCCTGCTGGCTTCAAGAGAGGGTTTTTATCCGGAGGCCTATGATCAGTCTAGGGAGCAACGTTAGAATGACAGCCGTTTCTGTGTAATAATAATAGCACTGCTGTAGTCTTGCCACGATCACACAGAGCTGGCTCTTTCCGGAGTTGCTGCGATACTACCAGCACAGCATTCGTTACATCCCTTACACATTCACGTTCACCTCGTGTCAACCGTCTATTCACGACTCTGCGACCATGCCTTCCTTTCTCTGACCACTGTCTGTCGCACTCCATCCACATCAACCGCTGCCGCAGCAAGCTGTTCCAAGTATAAACGATACCGCGACGAGGGCGGTCACGCAACACACTGTCCCTCATGCAGCCAGACTCTGGCAAGCAAGATCCACAAGCACCCGCTATATCAATCACGCTCAGCAGAGACAGCTCTGCGTCAGGCCACGCAGCATCGCAGGTCCTGACACCGACCGCATCACGAAGCAGCGCCGGCGCCAGCGATAGCCATGAGCCCCTCGACGACATCGCAACACCTGCTGCGCGAGACCGCCGTCCGACGCCCTTGCAGCGGCTGTCTGGTCTGCCCAAAGGCCTGAAGCTCAGCCTCAGGAAAGGCAGCAACAGAGTCGCTCAACCTGCAGACCCTTTGTCTGCTCCTCTTGGTTTGCTCTGCGTCAGAGTCATTGCCGCACGCAATCTGACTAGCAAAGACAGGAACGGCAAGAGTGACCCGTGGCTTCTCATCAAAGTTGGCGATTGCCGTAAAGAAAGTGATGTAGTCAAAGCAAGCTTGAATCCTGTTTGGGGACAGCCAGAGGGCGTGTCCCAGTGCGCCTTCACTCCCGACGGTCGTGTCGACAGGGAAGCCTTTGTGGTGGCGCCTCTCTGGCCCGAGACTCTTGGTGCGGCTAGGATAGAAGTCATAGTCTGGGATAAAGACAGTTTCAAAAAGGATGAATATCTTGGAGAGATTAGCTTGGGCTTGGAGGATCTGGCTGAAATCTTTCGTGAAGCGATTCCTATCGCATACGATGCCCCGAACAACCAAGTGAGCAGTATGTTGACAGCCCGTTAAATAAGCGTTTACTGATTTCACCAAATGGACAATTTACAACAAATTGAGCAGCCCTTCTGGAGATCGGTCATATCCTCGAAGAGCAAGAGCAAAGTGTCCGGTGATCTACTCCTAAAGGTTGGCTGGCTTGCACCGCCTGCCAACGATCTCGACCGCACTGCGTCCGACAGTAGCAGCAAGTCAGTTGCTGCTCAGCCAGTAGGCTTAGCTCTGGCTACCAAGGCTTCGCTTTTGGCATCTCGCACGTCTGTCGCACAATACGCATCGACGCATCCACTCTCTGATGGCGATACTGGTAGAATTCTGAAGGTCTTGTTGGACAAGTTGCGACCCATTTTGGGCGCCGAAGGTGGTCAGAATAGCGAATTCGCTGGAAACGAGAACCAGGAAAGGAGTGCCTCCAATCCAGCTCGTTTGGGATGGACGAAGCTCCGCCGAAAGCGCCGCGAGACTTTGCAGGAGCGAGTCTGGGCTGCTCCACCAGTAAGCGATTCGACGATATCTAAGCATGCGAGTAACAATGTGAGGTAGACCCACTGACTTGTTATGCGTCCACAGAACGAAAGTGTTGGAACAATGCGCCTTGACGAGAAACCTCACGGAGCCTTGAGTAACGAACTCGTGGCCAATGGTGGTTCCTCTTCCGACTCTTCTTCACCAGCTGACGGCTATGACGACCAAGATGATGATGATGCGAGTGATATAGCACTCTTTGACAAAGACGATGCTTCCGCCACTAGTGAAGCCTCATCGGTTGCCGACCTAGATGAGCTGGACGAAGACGCTGGTCCCGACAATTATTTTGATCTTGCGCTCGGAATGCACGATGCGCCTGCACCTGCGGAGAAGCCCAGTGATCAGCACCTGAAACCAGGTGGAGATATTTCAGGTTCCCTACCACTGCCGACTACCCCCGATGCAAATGAGAAGAGAAAGAAGAGGTTCCCGAACGTCTTCAAACGTACCTCAAGCTCGAAGTCTGTCGAAAAATTGACGAAAATCAGCCTGAAACCGGACTTGCTGTCTCATGACAGCTTCGTTTCCGATACTGGATCGGCAGGACCGTCCGAGCCGCCATCTGGCGCAACCACACCGAGCGCATATCGCCGTAAAAAGTTTACTCGACGCAAGGTTTATCTAAATGCAGACGGTTCCAATGAGGTGGGCGCTCTAGATCAAAGCAGTCAAAATAAAAATGGGAAGAAGAATAAACGCAAAGCACCAAAAACCGGCAGACGGCGGAAGTCGAGTCAGCCTGCTGCTGCTGGCCTCGGCGGCTACAGCATATCCACTGGTGCCTCGCAAGATGACTATCT
Organism: Cystobasidium onofrii; assembly: GCA_022813105.1. Classification (NCBI taxonomy): domain Eukaryota; kingdom Fungi; phylum Basidiomycota; class Cystobasidiomycetes; order Cystobasidiales; family Cystobasidiaceae; genus Cystobasidium; species Cystobasidium onofrii. The sequence continues at coordinate 131,305 of JAKLNA010000021.1, forward strand.
AGGTGTGGTATTTGTTGAAGGTAATTGATCCCGCTAGCCATGGTTCTGAATAGGCGACAAGCTGACGGAACGGATTGTCACGTATTCAGTGAAGGGAGCAAACAATCTTCCTCGATGGCGGAACATGACAAGAACTGGCTGGGATATGGACCCATTCTGCATTATCAGTTTCGGTCAGAAGGTTTTTCGAACGCGCGTCATCAGGCATTCACGCAATCCCGTCTGGGATGAACGTCTATTCTTTCACGTTAAGAGGCACGAACACGCATTCCAGATCCTCTTCACCTTATTTGATTGGGACAAGATGAGCAGTAACGTAAGTGTGAAGAGCCCACTGGGAAGGAGACGTATACGTGTCCTGACGCAATTTTCACCAGGACTATGTTGGCGAGGCGCCGCTTCTGCTCGACGAACTTAACAACCGGGCGCCAAAACCAGATGCAGAGAACGGCATTTTCCCGGTCACGTCCGAAGGCAAGGTAGTGGGCGATGATTTGCACGATTTCGTTATGACCCTAGGCTCGAGATCTGCGGATCTGGATGACACTGCCAAGGAACAACCCACAATTACTGTGAGAGCTAAGTTCACGCCGTATTCAGCTCTTCGTCAGCGCTTTTGGCGAACCTAGTGAGCACATATGCTTGCATCTACCGCCCTCTCGCGCTGACATCCTGGGTTTTATAGTCTGAAGCAGTACGACACGGATGACTCTCAAACATGGTCCTACGTGGAAATATACTCCCTTCTCGATTCGCTTGGAGCAACTCTCACGCGTGCCACCATTGACAGTTTCTTCACCCGTTTTGGGAAAAATCCGGAAGACACACTTACTGCCGAAGAGGCCATAATATGTCTTGAAGACGAGCTTACCAAGCCGCGCAGCGAAAAGCGCGAAGTCGAGCTCTCGGCCAGTGACATCAATGATAGCAAATCAGGATCCACTACGCCATTGAGCGAAATGACAGGCTTAGCCCTGGCAGATAATGCCAAGCTTGATGGTATAGGGTTTACCGGTGAAACGCTGACGGGAGAGCCAGCCGAAGGAGTCAAATATAAAGAGGCGGTACTCCTAGATGCTCCGAACAGGCAGGGGAAACCAGCCACAACCTCAAGATCATCATCCTCAAGCTCTTCCAGCCCGATGCCCTCTCTGACTCCTGTATCGCTATCTGGGTCGGCTTCTCCAGCCGAGCTACCTCTGAATGCGAACACAGACACTTCGCAAGTACATGAGCTTGAACGTGTCATCAATATCAAGACCTGTCCTCTATGTCACAAGAAGCTCTCAAAGAAGGCTGAGGTTGACATGGTATCTCATTTAGCGGTATGCGCAAGCCAGGACTGGAGCTCTTTAGATAGTCTTACCGTCGCCAATTTCGTATCGACTAGTCAAGCGCATAGGAAATGGCTTACGAAGCTGGTGACTAAGGTGTCTCATGGCTCATACAAGCTCGGCGCAGTGAGTATTCTTCTTTCCTGTCATATACCAAGCGCTGAAGCAATAGTATCGTTACGCTGTCCTGCAGGATTCTGCCAATATCATTGTACAGGATAGATTAACGGGTCAGATGCTGGAGGAGAAGATGCAGATGTATGTCCGCCTTGGTATCCGTCTTTGGTATAGAGCTGCAGGATCGTCGAGCCGTATGGAGGCCAATCGAAGTAAGTGTTGAGCAAGAGCAACTCATAGTTCCAAGTTGGCTGACATCGTGTTCTGTCAGTCAAAAAGCTCTTGAGATCGATGACCGTCAAACAGGGAATAAAGTTCGATGCACCGGCCTCTGTCGCCGAAATTCCGCGGTTCATTGCATATCATAAACTTGACACTGAAGAAATTCTGGAACCTATCGACTCGTTCAGTGAGTGTCAGACTATATCAACATACCTGCCTAGCCCAGCTGAGATATTCTGTTGTTCTAGAAAATTTCAATTCCTTCTTCTACCGCAAACTGAAGCCTGACGCCAGACCAGTAGAGAACCCAGACGATCCTAGGACATTAGTTTCCGGAGCAGACTGCCGCATGACGGCCTTTCAAACAGTGACAGAGGCCACAAGGATCTGGATCAAGGGCCGTACTTTCAGTATCAAACGTCTTCTCGGCGAGCAGTACAAAGACGATGCAAGCAGGTTCGAGGGCGGCAGTTTGTGCATCTTCCGCTTGGCGCCGCAGGTAAGCTTAGCGACCACTTCTGGAGTTCATTATATCTAAAGGGAAAAATCGCCAGGATTATCACCGATACCATAGCTGCGTGGATGGGAGCATCGGAAAAATGAGCTATATTTCGGGAGAATACTACACCGTCAACCCCATCGCCATCCGGTCCAGTTTAGATGTGTACGCCGAGAACGCAAGAGTGATCGTTCCCATGGACAGTCCGGATTTTGGAAGAGTCTACAACGTATGTATCGGTGCCATGATGGTTGGTAGCATCAAGTTCACCAAGAACGAAGGTGACACCGTCAAGCGAGGGGAAGAATATGGTGAGCCTCGACATCGTTTACAGGTCTCGCCGTGCCTCTTCAGCTGATACCTGAATCTTAGGTTACTTCGCATTTGGTGGAAGTACAATTGTTTGCCTGTTCGAACCAAACACCGTCCAGTTTGACAACGACATCCTTCAGAATTCGGCGGCCTGCATTGAAACGCTCGTAAGAGTGGGTATGCGAATAGGCAAAAGTATCAGGAAATAAAAAGCTAGCTAGAGGCTGAATCATCAAGCTCTGTAACTTTTATACTTCGGCTATTGCTCTTTGTGTATTACTATATCTGCTTGGTGATGGTGCCAAAGCTTACAGTTGAATTGTAGAGTAGGAAAACTGGTCGGTCGTACCTTTGCAGTCGTCATGCTCTTTCAATGATCACTTCTGCAACTTTGTGCCTCCATTGTCCTTGTATAAGCTTGCATCGTATGCTGTGCACGTGCAACACTTCCAATCGGAAAAAAGTCGCGCTGCTTTCGACACTATTGACAGGTCTCGACTACTTCGACTCAGTCGTCTCCTAGTATCGCAGCGCAAAGGCATCCACCATGGCATCCACAGACTCTGCAAGCGCTGCCGGTGTGCCCGCGCCAGTATTCGACGCTGCGGCCAAAAAGCTGGAACGTCGCAAGAGGTTCGAGGCGGTATTCCCACTCATAAAGCAGGAACTGCTCGAGTATCTCGACGAGTGCAAGATGCCCAGTGATGCTCGAGCGTGGTTCGACAGGGTGAGCCATCGAGTCTGCGAAGCTTGCATAGCGCAGCCATTGCTGACTGCAGATCCGGCGTGCCTTGTTCCTCTCCGCGACAACAATGCACTCCTAGAATCTCGAATACAACACGCCTGGAGGTGAGTTTAGCTCGCCAGGCATGCGTTGCCGGACAAAATCTTGTCAAAGGCTGATGAGGGTGTGCGTTTCCAGGCAAGCTGAATAGAGGCATGTCAGTTGTCGACACTGTCGAGATTCTGAAGGGCTCAGAACTGTCAGAGGCGGAATATCTACAGTCTGCTATCCTGGGTTGGGGAATCGAGCTTGTGAGTGTGTTTGGTGAAGGCTGATTGAATAGTCTTGTGCTGATTATTCCCGGCCACAGCTGCAAGCATACTTCCTTGTTGCAGACGACATGATGGACCAAAGCATCACACGACGCGGGCACCCATGCTGGTACAAAGTGGCAAGTTATCCAGACTTCGCAGAGAAGACAAGAAGGGGACCGTGCTGAACCGAAATATTCTGCTCACTGAACAGGAAGGGGTCAGCAACATCGCCATCAATGATGCCTTCATGCTCGAAGCTGCCATCTACTTCCTCCTGAAGAAACATTTCAGAAAGCTCCCTTGCTACGTCGGTCTCCTGGAACTCTTTCACGATGTGCGTGCAGGCATGGCTACTGTGCACGAGTAGTTACCCTGATATTCTTCCTATATCTACAGGTCACCTTTCAGACAGAACTTGGACAACTGATTGATCTGATAACGGCACCTGAAGACTCAGTTGATCTCTCCAAGTTCTCGCTTGAAAAGTAAGCTTTAAGCATCGACATGTGCTTACTCATCTAAGCGTATCATGCTTCTGTACGCTCATAGGCATTCCCTTATCGTAATTTACAAGACCGCCTACTACTCTTTCTATCTTCCAGTCGCCCTCGCTATGCAAATTTCCGGTATACAAGATGACAGAGCATATAAAGCAGCCGAAGACATCTTAATTCCAATGGGAGAGTACTTCCAAATCCAAGACGATTTCCTGGACTGCTATGCTGATCCAGAGACCCTCGGGAAGATTGGCACCGACATCCTGGACAACAAGTGCTCTTGGGTCATTAATACCGCTTTAGCGCACGTCACACCTGACCAGCGTGCTATTCTAGATGTATGCTAGTGTGCCGGTCCCTCTTCATTGCGTCGGCTAACGTCATCTTCATCCTTCTAGAACAACTATGGGCGAAAGAACGCTGAAAGTGAAGCTCTTTGCAAGAAAGTCTTCCTGGAGGTGAACATCCCCTCGAAGTACGCTGCATACGAGGCTGCTTTCTATGAGAAGATAAACAAGCAGATCGATGCTGTCGATGAAACGTGCGGCTTGAAAAAGGATGTTTTGAGAAGTTTCTTGTCTAAGATCTACAAGAGACAAAAGTAATGAAGCGGCGATGTCTTGACAAAGCTACCTGTCTTTCTGTGCTTAGTACGGAGTGTAATGGTGAAGTTTGGTGTACTAGGTAGATGACAACAGAGCATTCTGAAAGTACGATCTTCAGCTTGGCCAGTGCCGCTTGTCACGTGACGTACTGTGAACGCCATCGTCTCTTTGCTCTTTACTCTACGACAATTCGTGCATGTTGGCTGCGGTGTTCAGAAGCGTGCGGGCTCAACAGCATGTCTTGGAAGAATGTGCTCGTAGACTATGCCCGGACCAAGGATCCTCGAAGCCTCCCGGACGAGATCCTGCTCATGTGTACAACACATACACTAACGATCTGGGACAAGTACCCAAAAGCGAAATTTCAGTATGTGTTCAGAGCAAGTCGTGGCAGATTCCAATGCTCAATGCCGTCAGATCACAGCTTCTTGACCCTTCCGAGGTTACCTTTCGTAGAACCTGCAAGCGGGACGGAGATCCTTCAGCCAACCCTTGACTCGCTTTCGGCCTTACTGAGCAACAAAAATGCTCTAGCTGTGCTCAAGCTTCTCAAAGAGGCTAGTGATGAAGTGTGCACCCTGCTCCTTTGGGTTTAGCATCTCCACGCCAAAGCTGATTCTCCGTTTGACAGGTCAAGGAGCAGATCGAGGATGAGATGATGAAGCAAGAAGGATTCGTTTGGCCTATCTCCGTTGGGTTCCATGCAATCGAATCTCTGTCTCATATACACCTGCAAGTGGATGTGACGACAGATGCGTAAGCGTCAAGCTGACTGCTTCGCGCAGTCATATCATCTCGCAGGACTACATATCAAGCTGCCTGAAGAATAAGAAGCACTGGAACTCCTTCAATCCCAAGCACGGTATCTAGGCTATGTATTGCTTCTATCTTTTTACACCACACTGATGCTATCGTATCAGGCTTCTTTTTACACTTGGAGGACATGATCAACTGGGTTGAGAACCGGACACTCAAGCAAGTACGTATAAACACTGGCTGTAGAGGCTCATATAGCTGAAAGACTTCTTCATCATAGCACAACAAGTCAAAGAAAACATACGAGAGCCTGCTGAAGAGCGAGCTGCAATGTCACATATGTGATGAGGTACTCACAACGATACCAGCACTGAAAAATCACCTGGAAAAGCATTTTGCGGAACGAAAAGAGGTTAACAAGAACCACAAACGTAAAGCTAGCGTGGAGAATAGTATAGAAGGGGGCAATGCAGAGATACCGGCGTCGCATAAAAAAGTAAGGCACGAAAAAGGTCCCTCTACTGCTAGTGCCAGCGAGTGAAGAGGCTGCAACCACCAGCCAGCCGGTCTGTCTTGAGAAAAGTAGGGGTGGACTGTGTAGCTTCAGAAAGTATATATCACGCTGTCGCAGATTCCTGTTGGAGTTGCCGTCAGCCAAGCGTAGTGGCCATTTCTAATAATTGGCCGTGTTTCAACTACCTGCCGGGCTTCTGCTCCTGGCATTTGTTAGGATGCACCAGCATGAGCAATGACAGCCTCAAGCAGCAATGCCCGACTCACCGTCAATCCTTTCCACTGGGTGGGATGGTCTACCAAAGCGTAAAGCACCGTCACTACTGCTTCAGGTCACGAAAGACCGGCTTCGGCCAGCGTCAAGTGCAAACTGGCGAACACAGTTCGTGGCACACACCGGCACTGGAAACGAAAGCACAGCTGACAGAAAGTTCCCAGACCGAGTTCTGGCCTGCCCAAACGACGACTAGTGGTGCTTGCTACGTTTCTTACCGTTCTAGCGCTCTTCAGTCTTTTCTGCATTAGTAGACGTGTCGATCGGGCGGAGTCCCAAACAGCTTCACCGGACGCACAACACGGACTGCTTTTACAACATGAAGACATAGACACTGATGGTGATGTCTTTCAAGACGATCAAGACGAGTTCGGCGCGAATTTCATACCTGCACAGGCAGGCTCTGCGGTCCAGCCGGTACTACCCAGTGCGAGGGTCTCCATGCCAGTCCAGTGCCCTCCGGACAGTCACAACGATACAGTTGCGGCGAAATATGCCAAATACCCAAATCTCCTGAGAGACGCGATGCTTTACTCCGGGTCTGGCCAAGATCTTGTCAGAGTGCTAGGACGAGCAAAGCGCTTATCGAGGGATCTGTCCCAGAAAGCCCAACCTTCCAAAAACACTGATGCCTTCAGGGTCATGGTAATTGGTGGTAGTGGTAGGTGCGAAACGAAATTTCGGCGACGCCAAATCGCTGACCCTACCTATCTGTATTGCCTACAGTTTCGAATTGTCGAGGAGTTGATCGGTCCCTCTGCTGGCACTCCCATGTTATGCGCTGGCTGTCCAAAACCTTTCCGCTTGGCAACGTGGCAGACAAATCGCAGCCTTCCTACCGCTTCATCGATCTCGCCAAGTCTGCAACTGGCTCGGTTTTCTATAGCTACTGTTGGCGGAGTGAGCTTGTTCTGCGGAGGAAGCATACGCCATTCTTCTGGGGCAAAGGACCAGATCTCATTATCGTCGAAACAGGCATCAACGACGTTGTCTCACCAATGGACTTTACAAGCAAGCGAACAACTCAATCGTACCAGGAGGATTTCGGGAGTCTCTTGCGGCAGCTGAAAAGCTTGCCATCCAGGCCAGCGGTCGTGGTTTTGGATGCAGCTTCAAGATTGCTAGCCAGGACTCAAAGTTTCCATAATGCCGCAGAATTCGCAATGCATCTTGCACCGAGCGTGTGGCTGGATGTACCCGTCATTTCGGGCAAAGCTGCCATGCTAACACCTCGAGCGAAACGGGAACAGCTCAACGACTTTCAGGATATATATCTCGCAGAGTCAGTAATACCACACGGCAGTCCCGTGGAAAGCAGTCACTGATACCGGTTCCTATCATAGTGGACATCATCCAAATATCAGGGGCCACGAGATTCTAGCGGATCTCTTAATATCTCATCTAGAAGAAACAGCTTGTCGGATGATAGGCTCCGAGCAGCTGCAATCACTGGAGGGTGGTGCCGCCCAGCAAGCTGTCAAGCCATTCGACACAAAGCTTGATGCTGAATTGGATGTGAGCAATGAAGGACATTGCATACAGGTTGGGGCGGCGGGAGAAAAGCGCAAGCCTCGCAAAAATAGAGGCTGGAGTAGATTGGCTACATCACGCGATAAACAGTAGTAGGTGTATACAACAATCAGCCAAAATTACCCAATCTAATCACGAACTTTCATACCATAGCATGGCGTCGACTGCTCCAGGATCAAAGCTCGTCTACGCAGTAACAGTGAAAGAGGGAGGTAAGATCCTTCTGTCATGGCTTAGCTCTAAATTTTATAATCTGGGAGAAGCACGCGTGACTTTAGACGATCAGCTACCCGGTGTTGACATTAATGGCCATTGGGAGTAAGTGCCAGACAGGTTTCAAGGCTCCCAGCTTCATTGCTGAGTGGTTATACGTACGACAGCCTAGGATGGAGCATCGGTGTACCGACAGTCTTGTTTGAAAACGTCTCTGCCGGCTTGCATACAGTGTCTATTGAGCACGTGCGGCGGAAGTCAAAAGTTTCGACTGCCTCCAACTTTAGATTGATTGCGATAGCAGCTACATAGACTCAGTAGTAGAAGTAGTAACCTAGATTCATGAAACAACAGCAACTTACCGTGCACCCATCATGAATATGCAGTCATTGAAGACATCGGCATGCACATGTGTGATCAGGCCGGATCCCGGCACTTGACTCCGCTGCTTGCTGGGCTGCACTACTTGGCCACCTGCTAATACAGTACATCTCTTGTGCATGTTCTCACGTCTACTCCAACCTGCAACACTGCGAAGTATGTCTGCTGCAACGTCTGCGCTTAAACAGCCTCTTCCGGTGCAAGGACGGTCTTTCCGACTGGCGCTTGTCCAGCTGGGAGGATGTACACCGTCGAAAGAGACGAATCTTGAGCGCGCCCGCAACCTGGTTCTAAAGGCGGCGAAAGGCAAAGACGGAGATGGATCTGTGGATATGATAGTACTACCAGAGTGCTTCAATAGTCTGTACGGAGCGGGTACGTAGTACTTATTGCGTCCGTCATGCGTAGAGCCGGTTGCTACCAAGCTCGGTGCAAATCAAGCACAAAAAGATCGCTAATATATGATAATCAGAACACTTCCCCACGTACGCGGAATCCATTACTGGTCAGAGCGGCGAAGGCGGCGAAACGACCGCTATGCTTCACAAGCTCGCGAAGGAGACGAAGAAGTGGCTGATCGGCGGTAGCATACCTGAGAGAGATAGCGACGGAAAGCTTTACAATACATCGTGAGAAAGTATCCGCCGGAAACCTATCCTCAATTTACACTGACCGTCTTGCGGGGCATCTTAGCACGATATGGAATCCAGAAGGCAAGATGATAGCCAAGTATCGTAAAATGCACCTTTTCGACATTGATATTCCAGGTTCGTTCATTTGGTAACCGGACTTTTCAGATGGGTAACTGACGTACACTGTATCGAAACTTTCCATAATTTAGGAGGGATTACGTTCCAGGAGTCTAAGACTTTGACTGGTGGCAACGAATTGCTTACATTCGAGACAGGTGCGCGCTTGTAGGACCTTCGCTTGCAGTTTCACAATCCCTGAACGTTCTCATTAGACTTCGGCAAGCTTGGTCTAGTTCGTGCTGTTCTGCTGAAGGTTTCATCTACAAATAGCTGACAACTCGGGGCATCCAGGCGATCTGTTACGATGTGAGGTTCCCAGAATTGGCCATGATAGCAGCCAGAAGCGGATGCATAGGTATGATCTACCCTGGTGCCTTCAACACTACCACTGGGCCGCCCTACTGGGAATTGCTTGCCCGAGCACGAGCGGTTGACAACCAAATCTACGTCGCCATGTGCAGTCCAGCACGCACTCCCGATGGCTACCCTGCCTATGGACACAGGTAGGAGCATAGCAGCAATCTCTTTCCGCTGCCTCTCACCTAACCTTACTGTGACCTGTCTAGCATGCTTGTCGATCCAACGGGCAAAGTCCAAACAGAGCTTGACGAACAGGAAGGTATTGCCTTCGGCGAAATAGGTAAGCTCATTGCGCTTGCACAAGCATCAGACACGAAAATAGCTGAGGTAACTGTACACACAGACGTGGACCTCATTAATAAGACTCGAAAAGGCATCCCAATCTCAGTTCAGAGACGCTTTGACTGCTATACCAGTGTACAGAAGGTTTGATTGTAGAAATGACATCTTGTGCCGCTTCGCATCTGTGTATCATATGTTCTCGAGTTGAACACAGACTCGTGCCGTCGTCACCTCTTATGCATAGCTGTGCTATCGCGCATCTGTGTTTTGTTGCCACCGCCGTCAATGCAGGCGGCAACGCCTGTCCGCCTGCTTCTCTTGCCTGCTCGGATTCTTCTATGTCGTGTTGATACCAACTCTGACTGTGAGGACTTTCCGGACGAGATTGTCCAGCATGGATGTAGACAGGCAGCGGCATAAGAGGGACGAGGACGAGGAGAATGCAGCGGGCAGCAGTGATGAAGAAGGTATCGACCTCATGAATAGCGAGGGCGACAGCAGCGAGGAGGAGGACGACGAGGACCCGGAAGAGGAAGCCAGAATTCGAGAAGGTGGGAGGCTGTGTCGACATGCTGGACACCATTAAAGCGTCGCTAACAACATGCATCGACAATCACCTGCACAGGCTTCATAACGGACGAAGATGAAGACGAGGGCCGCCGCAAGAAGCGGAAAAAGGGCAAGAGAAAGCACAGAGAGCGTGAGTCAATGGTTTGAGATGATTGAGCATCCGCATAGGCCTGCATTGCCTAACTTGTCTTCGATACGGTACAGGCGAGTTCGAAGCTTTGTCGGAGGATGACCTTGATCTGGTCGAGCAGAATACAGGCGTCCGAATAGCTAGGCCGGAAGGGGTGAGGCCGCCTCTATACAACAGCAGTGACTATGACTGCAAAGGACGCTGATAATGGTTTACCACAATTACCAGCGCAAAACGAAAAAGCTGAAACGAGCTGGTGCAACTTCCGACGAGTCTGAAGACGATCAACGTGCTCCTGATGTTGAAGACCTGTTCGCTGAGCGAAAGGAGAGAAGCAAAGGCAAAAGCCGTGCTTCAGATAATCTGGACATGCGGCTCAGAGCGAATCAAGTCTTTGACGAAGATGAAGACGATATGGCGGACTTCATCGAGGAAGATAGTCCGGACGAGGAGGATATAGAACGAAACGACCGTCAGGCCAGAAAGACGAGAGAAAAGGAACGCAAGCGTCAAAGGCGAGCCGAAGGCTTTGCCCTCAGCAATCTAGATATCACAGCAGAGTAAGGAACAACGTCATCTTTTCAGTGGTTGTCGCTTGTTTGGGCTAAAGACAAACTGTCTCGTCTCTTAGAGCATGGGACGAGATACAAGAGGTATTCGGCGATGGCCATGACTACGACGAAGCATTTGAGCAAGACGAAGATGATAGAGATCGGCCGCAGACCACGATACAAGATGTTTTCGAGCCTTCGGAGATTGCTGAGCAGATGCTTACGGGAGAGGACGACATAATCCGAGCTATCGACATTCCGGAAAGGATGCAAATTGCCCAAAGTGGCATACCGTCCAGGCCAGCTCAACGTTCCGCAACCACAACAGAAGCAGAAAACGAGAGTCCGGACGACGTTCTCTTGCAAGAAAGCGAACTAGCCCCCGCCGCAATTTGGTGTGCGAGCCGCATCTCCGATGACTTAACCAAGGAATTCATTCAAGCGCCAGATGGGACCATCCCTCTCCTTCGCGACGTCTTCACTTCGGCTGTTGAACGAGTCTTACGGTTCCTGTGCGTCGAGTACTTCGAAGTGCCATTCATATGGGTACACAGGCGCGATTACTTTATACACCACGATCCAGAGTCACTCGATCCAGCCACTCGTTCCAAGGCACTTCTTTCTCGTGAAGATCTATGGAAAATCTACAGTCTGGCCGTTAAGTACCGAGCTTTGCTCGACAAGAAAGCCCACCTATTGAAGCTGTGGCAAAAGCTGCAAAGAGACGATGAATATTTTACGGACGCCTTCAATTCAATCGATAGTCCTGAAGAAGTAGCGGACCTTGTGGAATGGGTGACTATGAAATACCAAAACAAGCTCAAGGACTTGTCCCGAGCAGCGGACGCCGAGTTTATTGCCGAGGACGAGAATGAGGAAGTCAACAATCGCTTGCCAAGCTCGAAATATAAACGATCCAAAGGTGCATCACGATACGAAACAGCAAAGAATTCACTGGTGTCCAAGTTTGCAGAGGTAGGTAAGGCTTTGAAGGATGACTAACAGTGGCTGACGTTCGCCTTCACAGCAAATCGCCGTGCCAGCCGAGACTTTGGCGCAGGACTTCATTGCAGGCGTTAAACAGAGTTTAATGGATGATCCTGCTTCAGGACCAGAGGCCTTCGCGGAGACCTTCGCAGATCCCTCTTCGGCGTTTACGGATGCAGAAAGCGTGATAGCCGGAGCAAAGGCGATCCTCATTAACGAAATTGCCAAAGAACCCAGTCTACGCAAAGAGATCCGCAAGACCTTCCGAACTTTTGGAGCTGTCACGGTGAGACCGACAGAAAAGGGTGTTCAGGTCATCGATGTTTTGCACCCGTATCATGTACGCTGCTACTCAACGTTCGAATGCGTCTCGTATTCTTTGCTGAAAAATCGTTTCTTCTGGCTGCAGAGCTTCAAGTATTTACTAGACAAGCCTATGGATCCGTTGATCCAATCCGCTCAATTCTTGCAGATACTCGCTGCAGAAGGAGAAGGCCTGGTTGTTGTGGACATCCACATCCAAAAGGAATCTTTGCGAAAGCTCACACAAGAGTTTTATAACGTCTATCTGTCCGATCTGACGTCGGCCGATGCGACAGCATGGAACAAGATTCGCGAGGAAGTCATCATGGAGGTGCTGCAACAGCATTTGCTCCCGCTAGGAGCTCGCTGGACACGTGAGTGGCTCAAAGAGGTCGAGGAGGAATTCATATGCGCGCGGTGTGCTGCACGGTTGGAGGAGAGAGTCGAAGTTGCGCCATACCAAGCCAAGGGCCAAGAAAAAGGAGACGTTCCACGAGTACTCGCAATATCACACGGCAGGGGAGATATGAAACGAGACTGGACACACATGGTGATGGTCAATCAGCGTGGTCGTTTCATCAATCACGACAAGGTTTTCGACCTTCAACTCGGCGATACTAGGAAGGATTTACATGATTATATCAAGAAGTTTAAGCCTGACGTTGTTGTCGTTGGCGGTTTTACACCTGCAACACTTCGACTGCAGTTTCAGGTCCGGCAGGCAATTAAGGAAGTCGTGGACGAGAGGCTAAAGGATATACGAGACGACGAAGACCTGACAACCGAGGAGCAACAAGAAGCCACCGACAAGGCCGGAATCAAAGTCATCTACGTACACGACGACGTTGCTCGCTTGTTCCAAAATAGTAAACGCGCGAATGCCGAGTTCGGTGAACTGACACTAGTGGCCAGATATTGTCTTGGTCTAGCGAGATATGTGCAGAGTCCGCTGTTGGAGTTTGCATCGCTAGGGCAAGATCTGACTGCCATCACATACGATTCCAACCAGAGATTGGTAAGAACCATAGACTTCGTGATTCGTGTGGAGCTCTGGAAATTTCCTCGCTGATTGCTCTGTCTCCATAGGTCCCCCGACTGAAACTGCTGCAGGCACTTGAGAGTGCTCTAGTCAACGTGGTGAATTTAGTTGGTGTGGATATCAACAAAGCAATGCGCGAGCCGTATTACTCTGTCCTGCTGCCATACGTCGCAGGTTTGGGCCCTCGCAAAGCCAGCGGTATGATCCGTCGTATCGGCATAGCTGTGAGTCGCTCCACTTTACTGCTTTGCGCCAGAGATGTTTGCTGACTCTCTGTGTAGAGCGAGGGCACTTTGGCATGTCGGGCGGATTTGGTGAAACGCGACATCTGTACTACTCGCATTTTCATGAACTGCGTAGCTTTCCTCAAAATACCGGCAGATGATGGCCTAGACGAAGACCCGGAATACGATGTTCTTGATGCCACGCGAATACATGTTGAGGATTATCACATCGCCCGAAAAATGGCTGCAGACGCAGAAGATATGGACGAGGAAGATCTTGAAGTTTTGTCGCACCCATCCGGAGCCGTGAAGCAACTCATGGAGAACGGCGCTGGCAAGCTAGATGAACTCAGCTTGGACGATTTCGCGGCCGCACTCTTTGAAACACAGCATTTACGAAAACGCTTGACCCTCTACATGATCAGAGATGAGCTGCAGAACCCGTACGCTGAACGCAGAGCAGACTTCAGGTTGCCGACAGATCCGGAAATCTTCACCATGTTGACGGGCGAAACAAGACAAACTCTCAATCTGGGCATGGTGATCCCCGTCCTCGTTGTCCGCGTGTTGTCAGACGAGCGCCTTATTTGCCGCCTCGATTCTGGTATCGAAGGTATCGTCAGGCGAGACTTTCAAGAGCAAGACGTTTCCTACTACGTCGGACAAACTCTACAAGCCCAAGTCATCTCCTTCAACATGACATTTAATCAAACAGATATAGACAAAGGGGACAGTATGTCTGTGGAGCTATCAGTACTTAGATCTAGTGTGGCGACGGACAACACAGACTCTCGTAAAGTTGCCGCCGACCGGTATTACGACAAGAACCAGGAAGCCATGGATCAGCAAGCGCTCGAAGCCAAGGCGAAGCGCACGCATGGTCGACAGAGGCGAGTGGTCAATCATCCCAACTTTCACAATTTCAACGCAGGACAAGCGGAGCAGTATCTTGCCAATATGCAGCGAGGTGACTGCGTTATTAGGCCATCATCTCGTGGAGTAGATCACCTGGCGGTGACGTGGAAAGTAGATGACGGAGTCTATCAGCACATTGGTATGGCAGCAGGATCATCTGAGTCCGTACGGCATTACTAAGGCGCTGACCAGCCTCCATTCTACGCAGACGTTCTTGAGCTGGACAAACCGAATGAATACTCATTAGGACGGAGTCTTCGGATCCAGGGCAAATATACATACTCCGATCTGGACGAGCTGATTGTTTCGCATGTGCGGTCAATGGCGCGTAAAGTGGATGAGATGATGCACTCAGACAAGTACAAAGGCTCAGAGGCAGATCTCCGTGAGTAGAAACATGACTGATAAGCCTTCATGCCCGCTCGCACTGCTGACTAAAGCCTCAAGGCAAATGGTTGAATACTTCCATCATGGCCGAGCCGACACGAAGCTTTTATGGTTTTGCCCTAGACACGAGGAAACCCGGCAACTTCATTCTCGCCTTCCTTACGAAGGGATACGAAATTCAAAGCTGGGTAAGACAAATGAGCACTGCAATAGGCTGGTAGTCAGCTTCTTTCGCTGACGAATGGCAACTCCGCAGAGTGTGACGGTAGAACCAGAAGCCTTCATTCTGCAAGGCAATAGTGATCCTGCACCGAATGTCACAATGCTGTGCAATGCTTTCAAGGTATGTTGCTAACAAACAGTTCCACCGGAGTCTACTGACCCAGATCTGCCAACAGTCGACCTACGTCACCAAAATGGCTTTGGCAGGAGGCAATGCCGCTGGTATAGCTGCTCGCACGCCATATATTGGGGGCCGAACACCAAATCCATGTGAGTGTCGGATACACACACGAATGGCGGGCACGAATCACTCACTAATAACTACGCTTGCGCTAGATGCGGGTGGCATGACACCTTACGGGATGGCGGGTCTACCTGCGAGGCCGTCCACGACTGGCGCTTACGTTCATCCATCGCGGATGCAACAGGCGGGGTCCGGTCATCGATGATTTTGTGTGATACCATTAACGAGGACAGACCGTACTCTGTATATTGTCGCAAGCTTGCTGTACAAGTATTATTGACAAAAGTTCTCCTCGCTCAGGAGATCAAGCCGATTGCCAGAATGTAAACAAACAATACATACGGCACTTTCTTTCCGCCTGACTGCAGAGCCTTCCCCGGGGGCCCGTTGCAATTCAAACACAGGGTAATGCTTTCAGCGCTATCGAGACAATCTTTCGAATTGACGGGCTAAATCGATTGATACAGAGCATTGAAACCGGCATAAACAACTACACAGCAGCAATGGCTCTAGGCAGCAGCGAGACCAGCGTCTTTCCTGCTGAAACCTCAGGCTCACTACTTTAGGAATTTATGCTTTGCCCTCTCCATCAGCTGATCCAGATCGATCCAGAGCCGACTCTGAAGAGGCGCACTGCCTTTGGACAAGTTTCGAACTATTCTGTCGGCTTCCTTCTCTCGTTGCTCCTTTCTCTCGTCCTTATCGCCCATCAGCTTGTCACCTAAGGTAGACGTCATACGACACTCGTGACGTATGGTGTCTGACGCCTTCTTCAGATAATCTAATGTGGGCTCACATTAGGCGGCACACATGATCAATAAGGGTGTTTCCAGATACTTACGTCTCAAGCTGTGGTGGAAGTACGCCTTTTCTGCGCAGAAGCGGCCCAGGTCGAACTCCTGTTCGGGCTCTTCCTCTTCATCGCTGTCCTCCTCAAATGTATCGGGATTATATGGCTTGCCCTAAAATGATGAAGTCATAAGCATATAGATGGTCGATATCAAGAAGTCCTCATCTGCTCACTGTCAACATCGCGCGCTCAGATGCGGTACGATCCAATTTGTTGCAACCTTCGCAACCCTCCAATTTTGGGATCTTGTTCATTTCGAGTTCTGGTCTAGCATCCAGAGCAGCTCGTAAATCTTCTCTCCATATCGATGACGAGATGCTACCGTTAATCAGACCAACGATAGCATTCTGCAATTGTGATTGAGAATATTTGAATTCCGGGCTATCTCGATAATGTTTGGATTTAGGCAAGAAATACCGGAATACCACGGAAGTGACCTTTGGAGGGATTCTTAGTTACCGAATAGTACTCTCTGCTCACATGAAGACCTACAAAGATGTAAAAGTGCTGCTCCAGAGTGAGGGCACCGTGCTTTGAGAATTGAGCTAGCAAAACAAAGCCAAGACGGTAGTCAATAGGTCTGTATGCCTTATGCGACGCATGAGCCACAATTTGCTCACTTGGCATCAGTCTTTCGGCACGAGCCAGCTCTTCCTCATCAATATCGCCATTATCTTCCACAATGAAATTCTCCTCATCCGTTGTTGTCGATGCTTCATCGTCTTCGGATTCTTCTTGCAGCTGGGCTGTCGGACCTGCACCATCGTCATCTGAATCAATGATTCCTTTCCTACGCTTCTGCGCTCTCACTACAATGCTTGTATAGATTAGCTGAGGCGTCGGTGTTACATAGAACTAGGCACTTACTCTCCTTAGCAGCTCTCGCCTGCTTCAGTTTGTCAAGACGATGCGCTTTCGAATTGTCCTTTGGTCTCAGCTTGTCACGCACAAGAGGATTAAAATCCAAAGATATGTCCTCCTCGACCTCGCTCATCTCCTCCTCAGAAGGAGGGGCAGAAGATGCGGAACTTGAGCTAGAAGACGATGAACTTGAGGGTACTCTTCGCTTCTTGCCCTTATGCGTGCTCTTGCTAGACTTGGAAGTGTCCTGACCTTTCACCGCGTCCGATTGCTCTGAAACACTATCTACCGCCTCTGCATCACTGTCGTCACTAGGCGCGCGAAACATGGGCACTGATCTCTTAGGAGGCTTGCCAGAGGATGATGTAGCCCTGACATTGATTCTCTTCTTTCTTGATATACCATGCGCAGACGGCGAAGCATTCGTGCTAGCTGGCCGACTAGCAACCACTACGACTGGTTCCGGAGACGGTGACGGACTGGCGACAACCCTTCTCGCTTGCTTCTCCTTAGATCGACTCTTTTTGTCGGAAAGCCGTCGTCGCTTGTTGAGCTCTTCCAAGCTGTCCTTGAACCGTTTCGGCTGGCTCGAGCTTGCAGCGGGAATGGCTGTGCCGCCTGTACCGGGCAATGATGGGAGGTCTTCATCAGATGAATCTTCGATAGTTTCGAGGTGCAAACGTTGCGGAACTTTCTGGCTCCTATGGAGCTCTTCGGAATCTGTGGCTGCAGAAGCATCTGGCGAGGTTACTTTAGGCTTCCTGGCTTTCTTCTTGGTGGTTGTTTTACGGATAGAGGGATTGTCTCCACTCTCATAGTCTTCGTCGCTCTCCTCACTTGCGAAGCGCTCGTCGTTAAGGGGCTATACATCACGTATCGTCAGTTTTAAGACAAGTACAGTAGAAAGGTCCTACTGACAATAGATCCGGACGCGCTTGAGCGGACTTTACCCTTGAACGATTTACTGAACTGGGGTGTGGCGTTGCTTTTGAGGCGTTCGAGGAACGAAGGTCCACCAGTATTAGCACTCCTGGACTTATTATCTTCATGTTGGGCTGCTGTTCTCCTGACGGGAGTTCGGTCAGCTTTGAGCAGGCGCTTGGGTTCAGGTTCGGACTCTTCAGTCACGAGACTCTCAGGTGTCGGCAAGCGGTCGATGGACGAGGTAGCTTGGGGCTTGGTGATAGCCTGAATGGACGAGCTCGCGCTGCGTGACCGTTTCGAGTGCTCCTGCTGGTCCATGTGCTTGCGGGTGCTGGCAGTCGTCTGGCCGTTTCTACCAGTCGTGGCAGCTTGCTTGCCTTTGACAGTGCGTGAAGTCGCAACAACGATAGCATCAGAAAACTCATCAGAATCCGAGCTGAGGTCCCGTGGCGCCTTGACTCCGACAGAGTGTCCCTTGCGGCTCTTGCTACTGCTGGCTGGCCCGCGCGGTGGTGCTGCTTTTGTCCTGCTTGGACGGGCCGGTCGACCTGTGCTCTGAGCAGTCGAGGTCTGCCCCTCGCTGTCGCTGTCGTCGAGGTCGATGGCAATGGCCGTTCCTCTGGTCGAGCCCGCTCTCCTGCTTTCCCTCTTTGCGGGCATCTTCACCGCTGCAAGATGTGATTGAGTTGATGCAGAGTCGAAGTGCTGCACGTGTGTTGTTCTCATGATAACACACACGAAGCAGCGATTGCTCGTAGAACACCGAGAGGCATGGAAGCTCGCGGACCATGAGATGCACAACAGTCTGCATCGAAGAGTGGACTCCATCCGACGAGGTATCTCACCCGCTACTCGCATTTCTCATGCAGACATTACCTACCTAATCGACGTCCACGTGCTTTTATCTGATTATCGTGCAGCTGTTCGAGAAACTCGTAGGCTTGCTAGACGAGGCGGCTCGCACTCGCATACACGCTTTCAAGTTCAGACGCGATGCACTAGGCAAGTCCTCCTTATAGGCTATTGCCGGCGAAGTTTGCTAATCTGTGCGTACAACTAGCCCATCTGGTCGGACGGCTTCTGCCGATATGGGAAGTTTGCTCTCGATACAAGGATAAGTGCTTGCTATCCGTCAAGCAAGTCACTGAAGCCAAAGGTCGACCATATCTGGTAAGTTCCCCAACGGGATCTTTTCATAATGGCGGCAACTGGTAACTAACAAAACTACCTTTACGTAGATCGATGCTGCACAAGAGACAGCCTTGGACTACGACTTCAACATCTCACACGATGGGGATGCGGTAGTTATGGTTTCTCACTTTGCACCTGGTAATATCAAGCTTGGGATAGATATCATGCGAGAAGCCCTCCCTGTCGGTATACCCGATATACCTGAATTCGCCGCTACGATAGATGACATGGTAAGCGGAGCCCAAGCAGGCCGCTGTCAATGCATGCACAGTCTGCTGAAAGGTTGCAATAGCTATCAGAGAACGAGAAGGAACTCTTGAATCAGGCGCACGTCTATGAAAAGCTTGGTCTACTTTTGCGATTCTGGACGACGAAAGAAGCAGTATCCAAGGCATTGGGGCAGGGTTTAGCCTTTCCATATGCCGAGCTTGACAGTACCAAACTTCATGGGTGGAAAAGCCACATGGTTCAAGATCATCAATGTCAAACAAAAGATTTCGCTTGCAATCTAGGATCGAAAAAGTACTTAATTTGCGTCGCTTGTCTTGGCATCGACGGGACAAATTGTGCACTGCCGGCACAAGTTGACCTTGTGTCTGTAGAGATGTTGATTAAAGATATGCTTGCGCTCCAGGGGGGAGCCTCAATGTCGCCTTCAACGTAACTGTTACCGCACACTACAAGCGGATCAAATTGCTTCTTGGTGTTTAAAGGTTGTTGTACAACGACTTTTGACTACATGAGTAATGCATCAGCCTTAACGGTGTATGCCATATCTCCAGTCGCATATTCACTCAGTACCCTTCGGAATTGGCTCGCGCTCTCCCAGAACTCGACCCGAGGATCGCCCGTGACTGTCCGAACGTCGTGTCAGCGTTTTTTTTTACTATAAGTGCAAACGAAAGAAAAGGCTACTTACGCCCTGTCCTTCCTCTTCTTCTCCCGGGTACATAGGAGACCTCCCGAAAGCACCCTCGAGATCAGCGTATGGATCGCCAGTAGGCGAGACTGACGTCGCGAATTGCGTTTGTTCCGCGGGACTAGCTGGATCCAGTAGATCCGAATCACCAATCAAATTCCCATTATTATAGTCGGACAATGTCGAGTCCATGCGCTTCGGTGGTAAGGGAGGAACGCCGTCTGCTGTGGGCACTGCACGAGGTGGTAAAGGCAGTGGAGCCATAGTCAGAGGATTCGAAGCGTTCATCGAACTTCGAGCTTCCGGCGTGAGGGCTGTCGAGTCTTGCAGTCTGCGCGGCTTCTGATTACGGATGAACGTCTCAGGTGCTTGATGATAGACAGAAGCCAAAGAGCCGGTGTGCAGCAAGAGTCTGTCTAGCACGGCGCGATCCATAGTTTCGCCCTCAGTATTGATAGCTGGCATGTCGGGCAAAACGACATCTTTCGCTGCTACTGGATCTGTAGACAGCAGACGCCAGTAGATATATCCACGATCTCGGAGATCTGGGTTGTCAACCTCTTCAGTTGCCCATTTGAGCACTTTCGGCACAAGGTCCTGACCGGCCGTCGGCCTTTTGATGAAGAGCTTGACAGTAGCAGTCAGTAAAGCGAGTTGAACCTGAAGAGCGATTTATCAGTCAACGACAACGGCTGCGTAGATTTGTCTCGTATACCTACCTCTGCTGGTTCTTCCAGGAAAGTTTCCAAAAAGTCTTCAAGCAGTTCGTCGGAATTGTCGATCCTATCCGCATATTGACCGACTATCCAGATGAAAGCAGCCTTGGCTTCTGCAGAATCTAGAGCATCCAAATGTTCACAAAGTGTCGCAATGATGCCTTCGTATTGATTTGGGTACCGCCTAAAGACGTCTTTAATGACAACCACAGCCTCTTGCACAACATAGCTAATCTTGGTTGAAACAAGTTCGAGTAGCACCGATATGCACTTATCTGCTGCGCTCGGTATCTTGATAGCAAGTCTACCTATTGCACGAACCGATTTCCGCACAAAGTCGACGTCAACTTCCGAGGCATATTCTTGAAGTTCAGCTAGAACCTGATTGAAATTCGATTTGTCCGCTAAGCGGTATATAATCTCAAGTTTTGATAATTTGACATAGATGGGATCGTTATATTTGCAGAAGAAGACTTTCACATCGTTCTTCAAAACTTGTGGCCGTCGCTGAATGATCAGCAGAATGTTCCGCAGTGCGACATATTGTACTTCGTAGCCAGAAGATAAGAGAGTGACTGGATAGACGAATCAGTAAACCAAAGCATAGGAGAAATTAGGTGATAAGTATCCTTACCTAGAGGTGGACTGAGTTTGCGACATAAGGCGTCTATTCGCTCAGGATCGGGAATATAGTTCATAAGATAAAGCATGACTTTGATTGTTGTAAGTACGACGGCAGAATTTGCATGCTGTAATCTGACTGATATACGCTCAGCCAGCAGTTCTGCATCGGTCGCGTCTTGCGGCACAAAGTTCATCAAGGCTTCCAGAATATATGCTTGACCCCACCTTGAGGAGAGCAAATCAGTCACCGGTCTGATTCTGATCATCACTCTTCGCAGTCATTTGGACTCACTCTGAACATTCACCCATCGCACTGACGAGCTTGCTCGATATGCTGGCGTTCAACCGGAGTTGTATGTTATCGCTTCTCTCGCTGACCTCTACGAGGGCAGCTACTGCATTGGCAACGACCGTCGGGTTACCGTCTGCCAAGAGATCTCTGAGATCCGTAATAAAGTCCTCCTTCTCCACCAACCTTCTGTCTATCATGAATATTTTGGCAACACAAATCGCTGCTGTCTTGCGAACATATGGATCGGAATCCTTGAGAGCATGCCGCAGCGGATCCACGAGTGCATGTATCACCTATATACATCCGAAAATGTACTGTGAGCTGCGTGAGTTGACTAGTCTGCAATGAGGGCCACTCACGCTTGGTACTTGTATATATGACATCGTTCGTATCGCTAGTGCTCGAATGAGCGGGTTGCGGTCATTCGAGTCCTGCAAGAAGCCCGCTTAGATGTTTGAAGAATCTCAGAAGCTAAATACTCACTGCTAAGAAGCCGTCCATGGTATATTTCATCATGTCTGGTTTACTGCGTGCGTAGTTGACTGGAATACATGTTGCGACAGTCATTATCCAAGTTCGTCTATTCACATTCGCTCGACATATCTATGCTCACTGAGGTAGAGATATACCTGTAGTAGAATGATTCAGTTAGGAAGACTTCTCAAAGAACATGCGAAGCGCTCTCAGCTTACCATCTTCTTGATCTCGAGGACCTGGATGCTCATGCACGCCACGACTTCGCTGAACAGCGGGCTCATATCCATGCCCATGGTCATATTTGCTCTGTGCCAAATCACGGAATTAGTACCTGCAATGCATCGTGTCTACAGCTTCTTCGTTATGCTATTGCTGCTCACACTACTTTCTTGAGAGCCGCCTGTGATCATACATAGAACAGCATCAATAAGAAGCCACCAGCATTGCAGCAGGACTAGCATTGGTATGCCCTATCCAAACGGACCTTGGTTTTTGCGAACCCTTTATCCTTTCTGTCTCCAGCCTGCTGCAGTTCCACGCGCAGGGCATCGGCCTTGCCCTGTCGCATTGCACGTACATCCATCGTTATTGCGGTCACGGGCCAGAAGTCAGCACTTTGATGTTCATCCAGGACGTATAGTCATCACGGAGCGACACTCACCCGCGCGAAGAACTTGCTGTCCGACATCGTCGCCCTCTTCACTACTACCTGACTCCACCCTGCGGACGCTGCTTCTTGTGCGTCACGACGAGAGGTGCAAAGCGCCCTGGGAGTGTTCGCATACGGTATTTCGCCACAGTGAAGCTCCAGCTTGCAGCAAAAAACGAAGGACGATGCAAGGATTGTTGCATGTAAAAATGCGAATGATATTACGCCATTGTTTCGACTAAAGGGGTATATGCTTGTTAATATGGAGATGCTCGTGCAGTCTAAGGTTACAGCTGTCATCTACGGGGTATCTACCGTAACATGGGTATATCTGCAGGAATGAGCGAAACGTCCTTCCCGCTGAGTTTAACAGGCCTTGTTCAATGATATCGTAAGTCATCTGACTTCTGTCCAGCAGATTTGTCGCTCAATACCAATACGAGGACTGGCGAGACTTGCATCTGGGTGGCATGCATGGGGGAATATGCAGCACTAAAGCAAGAGAACCGAAGCAAGGGGGCCTGATATAGCGAGGATGGCTATAGTGTTGATTTTGTAGGTGCTCGACGTGCCACTCGTCTTGTTCAACCCGGACAAGCTGCCATTTCCTGTGTTGACATTGCTGAACGTATCGCTGCCAGGTACTTTGGTAGTCAAGTTGACCTTGAGACCAACAGAATCGCATTCGGAGAGGGCGTTCCTGAAGAAAGCGGCAAATCCGCCTGTGTAGATATCATAGTATGTGGGGGCACAGCTTGCGCATCTGTCAATGATGGGAAATAGCATTCATTGACTTCAGCACGGATGCATGTCTCCCATAACCACCGTCAGGTTGGCAGGTATGAAGAAGGAGAAGCTCACGTATTCCAAGCATCGAAGTTCTCGGTTGTACAGACGCACTGCTGCCAAGCTGTGCCATTCTTCACGCGGCAGTCGGCAGTCAACTTTGTGAACTTCTCACATACTCTGAACACGGTATGGGAGGAACGGTCAGAAACCTAGACTTAGGCGAGCGATAGCGATTCACTGACGGGTTGCATCTCTCTGGCATGCGTTCATCGCTGCTGAGATATTGCTGATGCAGCTGTTCCTCCTGATTGGCACCCAGATTGCGAAGCTGCAGGCGGTCAGATTGATCTGATGCAAGCTTGTTTAGCAGGCTGGCCTGCGCTTGGAGTGTTGCAAGTGCCAATGTAGCAAGGGCGATGCCCTGTAGATATCGTAGCATGGGTCGGCAGGAGTCAGGGTACTGTAGTATAGGGATGACACAATGACATTAGCCCGAATGGGTCATGTAGTCTGCACGGTATCGGGATAGGAGGGCATTGCTCACGGTCAGGCAGGTGTAAGTTGTCCGTAATGTGCCAATTGCCCAGTGATTTCGGTCGGTCGATGTGGGAGTCCTGCAAGGGTGTGGGAGGGAAAGGCAGCTGGGATGTAGCGTAGCAGTCAATGTGAATGGACTGGATCAGTGGAAGGGACGGTTGCCATGCCGAGCCAGGACAGTCTCATCCTCCTTGCGATGGTTGTTAACGTTGACGAGCGCCCTTGTTCTGCCCGGCTCTTGTGCTCGACCCGCTTTGCTGTCCCCAAACAAAAGCCTCGCACAAACGGCTGCATTGCGAAGTTGGGTGGCAGGTCTTGGGAGATTTAGCATTTCGGTTGAAGGAGGTGATGCACAGTGCATACTCTACTTTCCCCTTGCATCCTCCCTCGAGTTGCGCCCATTTCTCACGAACATTGTGGTCGTGCAGCAAGAGCCGATGATCCGTCGCCTCAAGTTCGCCGGAAAGTTGGTCGCTATCAACATACACGTGACTCTGTTCACATAGAAAACTGCGTCTCAACAGGGTAGGTCATACGTTATCATTGCATACAGTGGTATCGAGGCTATCTACATGACTCGCTGACAGTGTATAACAAAATCGGGCGATGTCAATGCAGAGAAATGGCTGAACGCCACTTGGAAATGGTCTATATAGTCGAATGCTCAAGCAGTCCAGAGCATTGAAGAAATGATTATAGCTGTCACACTGAATGTAAATGCGAACATAGCCTGTAAGCTGGTGATAGTTCTTGCAGAGCTGTTCGAGCCTTGGTCTTTCTCGTCCTCTTCCTCCCCTGTGGAGGAGGAAACATTTGCAGGAGCTACCTTTCTATTGGATGTAGGAATACCCGTTTCTGTTTCCCTTGTAAGCGAAGCAGATTGGCCAGCGAAGCGACCTCCAGGAATCATCAAGCCAGTCTAGCAGAAGCAGTTCGTTAATCGTTATCCCTCGAGTCACTCTTCCATGCAGACTGATTGACTACTCACGGAAGACGGATCATGGTCATGTTTGGTGGTAGTCACCAGATCATCATCTCGGACACTCGACATGGAAGATCCTGTAGGCGTTGCAGAGCTATCGCTGATTCGCGACATGTCGACGATGACGGGCAGTCCAGCAGCTTCGCATTGAGCGATAGCGGCTGTGATTGCAAGATCATTACTGTTAGCCGACCCCCTATCGCTAGCATTTGAGCATAGTCCCAACCTGATAACTCACTCTGAGCAACTCCCGTCAATTGGCCAGGATACGAGTCATATGTTTCGGGAGAGCACGATGCGCAGCTGCGAGAATACAGAACATGCATAGTGAGTTGAAACCTACCGTTGCACTCTTAAACGTCCGCCAAAAAGGCCCACATACGTAAGCCAAGTCTCGAAAAATGAGTTTTCGCACTCGCAGCCCAGTCTCTTCTTAGATCCAGGTTTTGCGTTCATCGAACCGCAAGCCTCGAGTTTCAGGGTGTAAGGCTGACATACGCTGAAGATAGATGCATCAGCTGGATGCTGCATCGTACATACTTTCTCTTGGATGCTCAATCATGAACTCACGAGATGCATTCCTTGGGGAAATCCGCAGGCAGTAGATCACTCGAAGTTTGTCTGCGCTCACCTCCTGCTACCGCGGCCTCGATGAAGAGTGTCATAACAACAAGAGTGCTTGCCAACAGCAGGCTATATGATCCTCGAGCCTTATTTGCCATTTCCATCGTACTTTGATAGTTTGTGGTTAGTAGATGTCTGGAATCGTGGTTCAGCGTATTCCGATAGGACTGGTCCTGCTTTCGTGATGATCAGTGGTAGCAGCAGACGAAAGAGCAAATCCTCATTCGAAAAGGGTTGTTCACGCTCGTTGAGCAGTATGAGGCGAGGATGCTGTTCGTATCAGCTCCGAAGATGTGGCGGAGACAAGGCTGCAGTGCGCGATGGGCAGGCAGGCAGGCAGGTGGGGGGCTGTTAATGCTATTACTCGTGTGATATATTTGTACTCTGCTCTTAAGAGTTTTGCCATCTATCGCGCATGTGGAGCTACACTTCTATCCTCTTTGCTTGTCGCATCCGTTGAAGCGGTAGTATTCGCGTGTGCAGCTTCTTCCCGTGGGCCACGCTCTTCGGGTCCATCAGTGACATTGACTGGATTTGTAGTATCTAGTGGTTGAGTCATGTTCTTTACAGCTTGTCCACCAGCTAAATATTCAAGTTGTGCGTTTCAAATATCCGATAAGATCGAGGTGCAATAATGCGTGATGTCAGATGGGAGGGCACGGACGAAAGTGAGGAAAGCAAGGGAAGAGCCGTGCCGTATACCAGCAGAGGAATCACTTAGCCATTACTGCTTTCCTGACAGCTGGCCAAACTCACCTTCTTCAGTTGCGCTGTTCTCGAACTCGTGCGAGACATCTTCAGGACCACCGCTTGTCGTTTCTTCAGATGTGGCTTGCTGGGGAGCAGCGAGCTCTGGCTTGTGGTCGAGGAAGACGCCTCCCGCAGGTGGCTGTACGATGTTCTCTGTGGTAGTCAGACACCAGCGCGCCTCAGTGTTACTGCTCATTGCTTCTATGCATCATATCTGGGACTCGCTGGCCACCATCGTCCTCCAGCCGGCCAAACCCACCTGAGCTGCCTGCGCCTTTAGTTTCCTGCATTGTTGATGGGTTGAGTGACGCTCGCTGTATCTGAAAGTTCGAACAAGGGTGCTACTGTGTCCAAGTATCGCAGTCAAGTTAGAGAAACAAGAGCCAGATCTATCACTACAGCCGCCTTCAAGCAATCGATCAGCATTCAAGGAAGCCAGATAAAAGTCGGACTGCTGTACTGGCATTGCACAGCGCACATCACAGGGTATGGCACACTCGTACTGTTACATCAAGGCACTCTTCTCCTCCGTCCTCATGACAATCTTTCCAGCTTGCCAAACTTGCTTCATTCACCTTGGTCCTGCTTCCTTACTCTTGCATCTGTGTAGAGTACGAGCCTGCCGGTGCAGCTGTTGGCTTTTGAGCGGGTGAGATTGCGGTGCTGAAGATCAACCATTGGTCAGTCTAACTGATATTCATACGCCGCTCCCATTCTCTGCGCGTATGCTCACATGTTCTCGCCCTTGAGAAGTAATCGGCCTGCATGATGGGAAGCAAGATCAGCATGAGTCTGGTATACTAGCACGGCCAAGTGCAATCACGAAGCAACCTACCAAGCGTCCGTCTGTCACCATACTGCTTCTTCGTCTTGCTTGTTTGTGCTCCGTTCGTTTTGCTATCTTCACCTGAATCGTCGTTCGCAGGCTTGCGGTTCTGCTTGATCCAGACTTCCTCTGCATCGTCCATCACGACATTCATGAACTCATCGAATCCCTGTAGGTGTTGAGTGACCAGTCAATAATCTGATACAAGTTTGCTTATCGCCGCCGCTGTCGTTGTCAGGCTTGGGAGAGCAATTGTGGATTTTTTGAAGCCTGCTACATTCGACAAGGCAACACATGCAGAATGGGGTTTCCAACGTACGATAATCTTGCCTTCTAAGCGGAACTCGAGGTTGTCATATAGCCATACCGAGACCTGCAGTGAAGAGAATGAGATGAGCTTTGCTTGATTTCCCTGCAGCCGATGCTGCTCGCGCATGTGTAGATGCTTTGCTCTCCTGTGCAAGTATGGGGACGAGACTTACCCTCTGCCCAGATTGAAGGTAGCGAAAGATGGCATTGATAGGCTGCACGAGTGTCTTTTGCTGTCTTCCAGACATGTTGACGTTACTTTCGCTCGAGTTGGTTGGTACCAAGATAGCAAGGCTGCGAGACAAGGCGCGAAGCCACAAGCTGAAGCGATCACTCGCAAGTCAGTGGTTCTGGAAAGCTCAACATGGCAATTCAGGATGATGCACAACTTTCTTAAAACGTCTCGCTGCGTAGCAAACGCATCTTGTGTGCCGTGAAGACGCTGGACAGTCCAGGCTTCCCATACTCCTTTTACACCTTGACTTCTATTCAGTAATGAACCGAGAAGTCACATTGCAGACTATTATTACACCACGCGGCCTTTCCTAGGTGGACGTTCTTGAGCTATGTCCATGCTGAGGCCGTCTGTAAGCATTATGGATCCCTGCATTGGCTCGCTTCGGGTTCCAACTTTACAGATTGACAACCTGTACCCAAGGAAATTGCTTGTAGAGGCTGCCTGGTCTGTATGTCGAGAGGCTTAAGCATGTCTGCTTTCCTCAGGCAGACGAATCGCTTGGCAGCTTTTGAAGGTGTACAAGCCCTGGCCCTGGCGCTTGTACCTCTGTAAAGGCCTCACATTTTCCTCTCCGTGGAAGCCAGAGTTTGAGGGCTCCTGTTATTCTCCGAGTGCTTCTTCCGATTCAGACAGAGACACAAGCTTGTTCTGCCGATTGAAGCGGTCCTCATGGTTGCAGTTGCCTGTATCAGATGGCACCCATTGCATCGACTATTCGGTTAAGAGACGCCTCTCTGTCCGCACCAGACGCTACCTCCGCCTTAATTATCCTATCCAATGTCATTGTCGATATGTCACTTCTCAAGGCCATACTGCTGAGCATTGGGCCAACTTGAGCAGCGAGAGTTGAGGTCGGCTGCTCGTCCGAAAGATACGGAAGATGCGATAAGAGGACATTGAAAGCGATCCAGACTTGTCGGAGTATGATTATGCACTCGTATGTGAGGAAGGCGAAACTTTTCATTATGGTATGATTTGTAGTTGTAGAAGAGAGAAGAGAAAGCTCGTTGGCAAGAAGTCCCAGTAAGGATGTGAAGCGCCACTAAGGAAGCAACTCTAGACTATTAGCAAAGCGAAGTGCTAAAAGGCAAAGGTAGAATGCTCACGAAGATCTTTTTATTGGAACGACCGCTCAAAGCAGGTATCGCGACGAATATGACGCAACTGACAATGTACCAGCCAACGGAGGAAAGAGCGCCATTGATGAGGACTTCTCGGTCTGTTGCTAATCGCTCAAGAGGGGAATGTTCCACGAAGTTAGGCCCAAATCTGTCGACAAATGCATCTCTATCAGTCCTTGATGAGAGATATGCCGGTGTAGTTCCAAAAGCTCACTTCTCGTAGGCCCGCCTAAGCAGATCAGTCTTGAGAACTTCGTTAGCTCTTTGAAGCTGTCTGAAAACAGCATGAGCCTCTTCGGTGCCTCCTTGCTTGTCTGGATGATGCCTTCGGGCAATCGAAAGCCAGCGAGGTCGAAGTATGGTATCCTTCCATTTGTCTACCGATCCTCCGACTAGGGTCGGGGCAGGCGGTGTTACACCTAACAGGTTGTAATAGTTTGTTGGTAGCTCCGAATAAGCTGACAGAACTATATAACCAGCATAGATCCAGAGTATCGCGTGGTGTACGATGCGAGCGTGCTTTGCGTCCGGTTGTAGGCGTGGAAAGGCGCGGTACAGAACTGCCAGAGCGCCCTGAACCAGCAGCGGTGGAACGAAGTACGAGATGGCAGAGGTAGTCACGAGGCGCAGCAGTGCGCCTGTAGACGAGGTCATTGCGCGCGAATGTTAGCTGAATCGAGCGGTGATTGAATGTTTGCAAATAGCTACAGAGCGTCAAGATGATCGACTTCTTGCTGGCCACATTCACGACCTTGTGCGAGAGAGCAAGTTGCTTGTCCTGCTCTACATAGTCAGCTTGAAAGTCTTACTTGTATTTTGCATAGCAGATTAAGTAAGTCTTCTGGCTCATCAGACAAGGCCAGCAGTATCGGAAAGGCGACCGGTCTTTCGGCTGGTTGCTCGATTGACTTCCGCAGTCATCAAGCTCAGCCCCAGCTATAATCTCAAGCAATAGCAGCATCACTGCGACTTGCTGCACAACCAAGGTCATGTCAAAGATCTTCCTTCCACAACTTAGGAGATGGATGCCCTAGATGTTCGAAAAGCTATCTTCCCTCCTTATATCCAACCTTTCCCTCGTGTACTTCCATAGGAAGCAAGATGTCGTTGAAAAGTGATGGAAAGCTCGCTGCGGGCACACTTCCAAGCTTCGACAGCAGCAGACAGAGGACTACATCCTCTACCTCAAGCCTACTTTCGTCATCTTCCACCTCAAGCTCCTTTGGGTCGAAGTTCTCATTTGCTGTCTTCTATCTGGGTCACTTGCGGCGAAGACCAGCTTTCCTACTCTGTCTGGTAGCCACATGTTTGCTTCTACCCTTAGCTCTGCATAAGATTGGCGTCGATAGCATTTCACAGTATATACATGACCTACCTCATCATTTCGGTCAGCAAGTTATTGAAGACGTTCCTATACCTGAACCTCAGCCTCTTACAGAGTTAGGCTTTGAAGCTGATTACGTATACGAAAATATTGGTTCTACGAATTTGGACGAATACCGAAATGATCTGGGGAAGTTCCTACTCGCGAAGTTTCCATCCAGCGACGCAGATGAGCGTGATCCGGACTCGCTCATAAGCATCCTTCATACTTTCGTGCCACCTGCCGTACATGCACCCATAATACATCCTCAGAAAGCTCTGCAACACCTCGTCTTCATGCCTTGGAAGTGGGCATTCAATGCAATTCTACATCTATATAGAGGCCCACAGCCGGACACACCGATGCCAGTTCAGCCGACAATACCGAAGAAAATATTTCAGACTGGACCGTATGAAGGCAGAGACCCTCCTCCAGAGAAGCTGATGCCTATAACTTGGAAGAATTATAACACAAATTACACATACAGGTACTTTGATAACGCAGCGGCTGCGGAATATATCGATGCAAGATTCAACGAATCATACGTGAACGGCGGCAAAGGAGGAGGGATCGCCCATACCTATGCGAAGATGAAGGATGTACCAGTAATGCAGAGCGACTTTTGGAGATATGCTATCTTAGCAACTGAAGGTGGCGTCTACTGTAAGCTTGGCAAGCTTCGACTGCTTACGTTTGGGCGATGCTGACGTTTTAACCTTGAAAATCCAGCCGATATCGATACGAAATGCCTGAAGCCTGTCGACAGATGGCACAAGAAGCCATGGCTCAGAAACCTGTTTGAGAATGAACCGAGCCCCGAGCCGGCCATCATCATCGGCATCGAAGTTGATGTGGGCTCTCGACCAGACTGGCACAACTGGTGGCCGCGACCACTCGGAATGGTGCAATGGACTATAGCAAGCACGAAAGGACATCCAATCCTTATCGATACGATGAGAAGAGTTGTTGAAGCTCTCGGTCAAACCAATACCTCGGCTTTGACGCTTGAAGGGCAGCACCGCAAGCTTGAGTCGATAGTAGAGAAGACTGGTCCAGCGCCCTTTACCGATTCAGTCTTACGATGTGAGCCTGTTTGCCGTGTCTATCGCAGCCGAAGAATGTGGATCTGACTGATAGACTCTATAGATCTCGGTGCGCGCTACAACATCACCTGGCCAGCTCTTAGGCACCTACCCAACGAAGGCATATTGTTCGGCCATGAAGGATTGCCAGCGGATGTCCTCGTTCTGTCTGTAACGGCTTTCAGCCCCGGAGTGGGTCAATTTGGTAGTGGAGACGTCAAAAGTGAAGCTGCGCTTGTCCAGCACCTCTTTGCCGGTTCGTGGAAGCACGACTAGACAAAGCCGACGTTCCTTCCAAAGGCAGCCACAAGCATATGAATATGCACATCTGACTAGTTTCTAGATGGACGATATGCAGTGACAGAAGTCTGTAATATATTTATCAGTCAATATAGGTATAGAAGGTTAGCACAACAGTCATAACATGTAGCCAAACTGTTCAGTAGCATGTTTATAGAGCTTGCAATCGATTCCGTCTTGCCCATGTCCATGTCGCGCTCACTCTCGTTACAATTTCGCCACCCTTATGCTGGCACCAAATCCACAGGCAAGGCGCCACCTGTTCTCCTTCTCAGCTCCCGTAGTACTCGTGCCCGACATCTATGCCATATGCAGGCTCATGAGGGGCCCGATGGTAGTCCCGGTAGACGAGACGGCATACAAGTCGAAAGTGCTTTAGACCTTCGGAGTGAGACAGGGCAAGACTTGACGGGTGGTGAAGCGACTCGATTGGATTCGCATCTGTCAAGACACACATACCATGGCCACCGGCGGAAGAGCTTCGTGACCAAGGACATTGATGAGCTTACTGAGCTTCGGGCTCGCCGTAAGTTACTTTTCTCGTTGTCCGCGACAAGCTTGCAACCAACAGCATCTAATTGACTGGAGCACGTGATGATGCGATGGCATCGCGCCTTGTCGTCTATGTATGATGAGCACAGAGCGGACGTTTGAGGGCGCATATCAAAGGACAGCACTCGGTATGGCGGTGTATGCCTGCATCATTCTAAAGATCTTCTCTCCTTCTTTCGCGAAAAGTAAGGCAAATCTGCAATCAAATTACTCGGCATAATGCTTTTCCTTGCTGAGGGAACCTCTTTCACATACACAATCTTCTCCAATCAGTCGGTATCGTGTATGTGGTCATGGCAGCCATGCTCATTCTCATATCCATTGCACGAAGACGGCAAAGTATGCACGATTTTGCGGATCAGTACCAGAAAGGTCCCGATTTCCGACCTGGCGGCAAGCGGTACTGGGGTCGGGAATTCAAGTAGGTTCTGTTCTATGCTTACGAGTGCACACTGAAGTTCTGCGAGTATTAGCTATAGCTGAATCTTGCTCGCACACTCATCGTTAACGGTCAATAGAACCGTGGGCAACCTAGTGATCTTCCTCTGTTGTGCAATAGGTGGCTTAGAGCTAGCTGTGCTGATTTTGATCATGCGAATGTGATTTCCATACCGTAAGGTACTGTCGTTGTATAAGCTGCTGTAATAATCGGGAAGTTAGGGGATTGTGCTATGGTCATGCATAGGGCGCTATTGTTTCAAGGCAGAGACTCTATGAGTCTGCGGCGAACGGTACTAAAGATACAGGGCGTCAACTGTTAAATCAATGCATTCGAGAGGCATCATCTAGACAGTGCGGTGGTCCGCCATTGTCCTGACTATGCATCCTACTCCCGCCACTTCGGTTAACTGTACAACAAGATGTCAGCGACACTTTGCATGTGAGGCTGGGAATCATGCTAACCTTTTCGTGCCAGTTCAGCAGCACTGCACAATGCGAGTTTTCATCGAGGTTTGCCATACCTTTGTAGATGTATTTCATGAGGTTGTCTTGGGACGGGGCATCTAGTGACGACAGCACCTTGGGTATATCGGCTGAACGAGTGGAGTTTAGAACGGACAGGACTGTAGCGAAAGTCGTGCTCTGAATGATATTGGTAGTGAATGATCAGTCTATCATTGCTTGTCAGTGCATTGACAGGGTTGTTCACGCACCTTGGCTTCTTCGAGTGCGCTTCCGTATGGTGGCTCAGAGAGCGCGACTGTCAGCGCACCGACTGTGTCGTTCCTGCGACAGCAGTTGCAGAATGTCAGTACCGGCTTATGCATCTTGACATAGCAGATGCCGTCTCCGAACTCACTTCTGCAATAAAGTGCGGACCTCCGAACTCTTGCTCTTTGCTTCGCTCGCCGCCTCTTGTGGGCTCCTTGGATCTGGATCAACCAGATCTTCCAACGTCAAGATGCCGTCTTCATACTGGTCGATGTCGATAAGGCGCCAGTTGCGAGCTGCCATGCTGATCTAACGGCCTTCACGCTTCCGCTACCGTGTGTGTGCGGTCTGAAGGCAAGCTGTGCGCACTTGCATGCGCCGAAGAGTTGCCGTTGGAGTCAACGGAAGGGAAACAAGCGCCGCAATCTGGTATTACCACCTCATCACAACCGGAACTATTGCCAAATATGTCTTTCACGCTGGCAGCAAATGCGGCTGTGTTCAGTATTCCACTGTGTCGCAGAAGTCAGCCAACACCCAGGACGGGGATTGACTGCAAACATGATTTGCGAAGTGACTCGGGTATAACAGAGACTTGTCGACTGAAATCACAGTGCATACTCTAGCCCCACCCCAATCGTCATCAAAAGCGCCTGGTGCTGACTGCGCAATGTAAACTTCATGATTATGCTAGATTGCTGACATTCATTACTGCCAGCACGAACCCGGAGGCATCCAGTATAGAGACAGCCATTAAGCAGCTATAGGAGCCAGCAGCACCAACTGTGCGCTCGTGACTTGGAAGTCGCCCAGCGAGATAAGGAGGCTTCTCCTGGCCCGCAGTCAGAGGATAAGTGTAGAGTACACAATTTACGTCAAATAGAGTCCACTTTCCAATCAGTACAACTCACTGTCGAAAGAGAATGTGGGCGCACATGCGTCCGGGTTCATGCAAGACATATGAAGGGTGACGCGTTCCACGAGCTAATTCTGATCCAGCATTAGCACGTAGACCGAGGTTATTTGTTTGTCCGGCTGTTCGACTGGCAGGCATGTCCAAGACTTTGGACGATGACAGTCAGACAGCTTGGCTTATACATCTGATATCTGTCATGGATCTGACATTCCTGGCTTGGCAATGGCTCTCCGCGTCTTATAACCTCTTCAGATCGATATCTTGAGTCGTTCCTCTCAAGTATAGTGCTCAGCATGACAACTCCGACATACAACCTAGTGCAAGGATAGCGAGGACCGAACTCCAGCGTAGTGGCACCCATTTAGCCCTACTTAAGGATCACTATCCGGCCTACTACGCTTCCCAATTCAAGATGGACATCCTACCAGCAAGAGAGCATAATGTTTTGCTGAACAGACTGGAAGCTTTACGATGTGAAGTAGCTTGAGATCGTCAGCCTATTCTGTCCCATCCGAAGCTATACCCTCGTAAATCACTTCTGAAGTACGCTACACGCGGAGTTTCAGATGACCCAAGCTTACATGTATCAACGGAAGAAGCTATGCCTGTCATATCTTGAGCGACACTCGGACTGGGAGACACGCCGAGTTTTCTGTGAGAAAGCTTTGGTTATCTGTGAGGCAGTAAAGAAGCAGCATCTAGAAAAGCTGGCCAGACATGCAGACGTAGTGGACAGGTGAGCAACACAGAAACGCAGTCATGGGTTCGTTAGCCAAATATGACACTTCACCTTGCTTGCAGAGATCATATGCATCGCGCTGGCCGTCGACATTCGTCTCGAAACTTTGACCGACATTTGTTAGTACAACTGATCTCCGAAGACTTGCTGTTGTTGGCAAGCCCTTTTTGGTAGAGTGTAGATGGCGCAGTACTCGTCACATCACACAGCAGCAGTAGCATAAGCCATTCCTTTGGCCCAGAAATAGCGGTCCAGCCTGAGGAGGCAAGAGGAGGTAGAATATGGATTTCGAGTTCTGCAGCGATGTGTTTGAAAAGTCATTCAGG
This sequence comes from Cystobasidium onofrii, assembly GCA_022813105.1. Taxonomy (NCBI): domain Eukaryota; kingdom Fungi; phylum Basidiomycota; class Cystobasidiomycetes; order Cystobasidiales; family Cystobasidiaceae; genus Cystobasidium; species Cystobasidium onofrii. The sequence goes on from JAKLNA010000021.1 coordinate 166,671, forward strand.
TATCAGACGATGTCTTCTCTGCTGTACAACGATAGCCCGCCCGGTATTACTTGAGCGTATCTGACCTCAAGGAAGGGAGATTTGCGATCAGTTTTGTGACAAGCTGTATATTTGAGCTGAAGACTGCTGACTTGTACCGATAGCCGCACAACGAGATGCCTGCGCATCAACAATAGAAGCACACCAGCCTCGAGAATCTACGAATGTCAAAGTTCCAAATATTGGCTTGTCGGCCGGCTTTCCGCCGGCGCACTGAAGCAGCATATTTCCTGCACACTAGTACTGTCCGGCTTCGACAATCCCGAGGCAACGTCAGAGGGCTAGAGATAGCTCTACATTCAGAAGCAGAAAGTCAATCCAGTAGTAAGCAAGACAAGAATGCTTGCTGAATGATAAGGAGAAGAGAAGAGCGGAACTTTGTAGTCTCGGCAGTGGTCATGCGAAGAAGTTGAGGAAAGTTGTGGCCAAGTCAAGACGAGATGAAGACGTCAAAAGCAAGCTTGTCCACAGCAGCTGTCCACTTTGCGAGTCATGTGAACTTTTAACAGGGTAGAATGACCATGAATCTGAAACTCGTCTGCTCAAAGCTTCCTTATGACTGTGTTTGACGACCCACAACAATCGGTATGGTCGACTCGACGGACTACTGTATGACTCGCGCGCCGCCGGTGATTCAGGGTTGTCCTCCAACCCACCAAATGCACGAAACTGCTCTCAGCCTGCGGCAGTCTAACTTCACTTTATACCCTTCATATATAGCTTCCATACACGTTATGCCGCGTCTGCGGTCATCGTTAGCTCTGTAGGCAGCAACTTGCAAGCGCCACTCGCAGGCACGTGGTCCAGCGGGCCACAACTCTCAGACCGAACACCACTGCACAGCAGTAAAAGCCAGACACAAAACTATATCGCTCTCCTACTCCTAGATGGCATCCGATCAAGCGGATCAGCATGCTAATCTGGGCTACTGGGAGGATGAGGAGCGTGACATGTTCTGTAAGTACCAGACCAGCCAGTCTTGACATTTGTCTCAAACCTTTTGTTTTAAACTTTGCTTACATATGTTACACAATCGTCCTTGTCACAGTTGAATACGTCTATGACCCCGCACAACCTTTCAACCATGCTCAACTAGAACAAGCAATCACAAGCATTCTCACAGTCGGCAATCTACAAGTCCTACTGGATGACCGTAACTTTATAGGCTATCTCGAAGGAATGTTGCGGGTAAATCCGTACAATGACGAAGATGCTAAGCAAGCTGTGGAACTCATGCTTGACGCATGGAATAACAGGTTGCAAGCTTATGCTGTCAAACAAAGTGAGAAGGATGAAAACTTCCGCGCCAGTAGAGCACAAAGCAACTCAGGCATGACGACCTCAATTCCATCTGAGCAAACAGATAATTCACCTAATCCTATTTCACCAGAACAAGCCGCTACTGAATTCCCGGGGAACTCGTCAGCGACGCCGGGCCCAACTCAAGTAACGCCGGCATCTGCAGCTCCAGCAGTCGAGCTTCCGCTCCCGACAATTGATGAAAGCAAGTTTGCATATTCTGCCTGGCTCATGCATGAACATCCTCAGGAGCGTCTTTTAGCAGCTTCACAATACATCGATCGTTTTCAGATATTGAATCTGACATTATCCGATGATCCTGCTCTGGACAGTTTGGCACGCCCCGAAGCATTTGAGCTGCTTTATAAAGGCGGTAGATTGAACATACACGCAGCACGGCGCTTTCTCGATTCGCTTCGGCGTCAAATTGAAGCAGAAGGTCGGGTTTGGCGTGGACAGGGTATTAGTCCACGAACTGAGCCGATAGAGGCATCGAAGACAAGCGATGCTGCTCGCCCTCGAGCTAGTGCACGTGGTGATGACGAGGAGGACTTTGGAGTGGATAGCGATTGGGGTGACAAGGTTGAGGAGGAGGATGTGTGAATAACTTCTGTAGCACTGGATATATTCCATCAGTAGGTTAGCTCAACCAATAAGAGGTTTGACGATGGATCGAAAGTAGTTTTGATAGTCCCTGTTGTTATTACATGTGAGCTATCGCAAGCAAGTCTCTGATGTGCGAATTATTCATGGAGATCAGTATCTTCAGCTAAAACTGTCGCTCCCCACATATCGCCATTCTGCGGTGCGTCGATTCTAGCTCAGGAAGAGCTGGGGACTGTTTAGACATTAGCCTGATAGCAGCATACGGTGCATACCGTACTGGACAACTAGAAACTCGATGCGGATGCAATGTGGCCTTGTCCTTTGCTTTCTTTTCGCCACTCCGAGGCGGATGCATCCGGTGCGGAGGGACAAGCGGACACTTGGGGCGCAGAAGATGAGCTGCAGGACGGGCAGGCAGTTAATAGGCGCGAGTGGAGTGGTGTGCAGAGATGATGCTGTGATGCTGCTTGCTCACCTCACACGACGTCTCACACCGTGCAGCTGGCTGGCCTGCGCTTGTGCTTGTGCTGCTCCGTTGACTGAACTGACCGACGCGCTGGTCACCGGTGGACGGGCTATCGTGTCTATCTGATTGCTGCATCCGAGCCAGCAGTGCAGACGGTGCTTGTCTGGTTCTGGCTGGCCGACTTCAGCAAGGAATCGACCTACGTTTACGACTTCAACCAGGCAGTCCATCTGTCGTACGGGTCTCCCTCCAGGCAGCCTGTCCTTCGAGGTGAGTTGGTGGCAGCCAGCTTAGCCAGCATCAGCGGCAACAGCTGTATCTATCGTTCTACGACTGACAATGCGCATCTTCAGGCTGCCTATACAGCATGGCCAGCTTTCAAGACCTGCCAGACGATGTCATTCAGCGCATTCTACGCTCGCTTGATCCCAAGCGATATGGAGTAGGCTATCGCAGGGACTCGAGGTCCTGCCTGTCACTCCTCCTCACCTCGCGCCGCTTTGTCCGACCATGTCTGCGAGTTCTCTATTCCACTGCTACCATCTCACGTCCAAATCAACTCGAAAGCTTCATTGCTGGTCTAGTCAAGCTCCCTGTCAAGACCTTGAAGCACATCGAGATCTTCCCTTCTGCGCGATGGGTGGTCAATGGAGAAGAAGGCTTTAATATTCCTGCATCAAGCATTGAAAAGCTTGCTGAACACGGTGCATCCATCGAGACTATCGATATCTATCCATCAGGTCAAGATGGAAGCTCTACACTGCAAGCCGATCCAGCTTCATATCTCCCCCTCTTCCTCATCATCAATCCACGTCGCCTTCGAGTACAATGCTCAATGAGTCCAATCTGCGCCCAGCTCATCACATACGGCAAAGTGCCCCAGTTCGATGTAACACAGCTCGTTCAGCCATCAGCGCGCTATACTGTCCTCGAGGATCTGCACGTGCCATTCTTACGGTTCAGTGGCGATATGGAAAACACCATCTATGGTTTTGCACACCTTCCTCTCCGTCGATTGCGTTTCGACTGGCCTAGAGGACTCACACCAACAAAAGTCCTTGCAATTCTGCGGACTTTCAAGTCAACTTTGGACAAACGAGGTTTCACAATCGCCGCGCCTCAAGGCTGGCTTGAATCAGTCTGTGGCTGTATTCCAGATGGAGGCAATATTAAAACCTCCACCGAATGGTTCATCGAAAACAATCCAGGTCTTACTATGGTCGCTTTACGAAATGAAGCGAAATCTACAAAGGAGGAAGATTTACTTGAATACCTGGATTGGCAGATTCAAGAATATGATTTCCTATCGCTATGGACCGTGACAGTCCCAATACCTCCTCCTTCATTACCTATATTACCACCTTCAGCTAGCATCATGAACGTTCCGAAAGCACCTAGGTCTGCAACATCTTCATCGTAACTAGAGCACAAGGCAGCCTAAGTTACGCATTTTCTTTTAACACATCCTGTACAACAGCTGAGACGGCAGGGGGAATACGAACGAGAGGAGAACATTGTGCGTTTGGAGAGAACATTTATTCACTCAGGAGTAAGAAGTAAAGCGTAATAAGTGCTTGTCGTTTACACTAGTTTTATTTTCTTAAATATCAGCAGTACCAACTTATCTTTATCATTCATCTGTTATTTAAAGAAGACTTGAGAGACATGTCTGATCTGTTTTCATTGGATGTATTGTAATGTATGAGTAGTCAAAGTAATACAGTAAACGTGTCTGCCCATTTCCTCAGCGTTCATCTATCTCGCCACTCCCATACTCAGTGCGCCTATATGCACGTGTTATTTGGACGTGTCACAACGGACAGGCTTGACTTTCTTCCAACGGGCACTGTTACAAGGTTAGGGAACCCAGTTTGGAAGATGGCTTCTAGCACGCTGTCTAGAGCTCAGGTACGCTATTCACGGCCCTATTACGTTATACAGCCAGTGCCTTGTGCCGCCGATTGACCTGGCTCATTGCATAGCTTCGTGCGCAAATCGATACAGCACTTGAGCTGAAGGACCAAGGTCAGTATAGAATTGGTTAGGGAAGTCTGTTTCAGTAGCTTACTTGCTCTTCAACTTCCATATGTGCAACAGGCGCAGCCGCATGTGAGTCTGTTTATGCACAACAGCCACATCGATTGGGTTTCCGTGACGCTGTCAAGCAAGACTGACAGTTTTGATCTTATTGACAATCATGCTTGTAAACTGATTATGTATAGTCAAAGCTGGAGACTACATTACAGCCCTGAAGAGGTATCATTTCGCAGTACTGCATCTAAAAGGAATAAGCAATCAAGAGTCTTTCAAGCACGTGATGGCACAGACCCAGCGAGTAGAAAGTGAAGATGAAGAAGACGGAGACGATGAAGCTGAAGATGGTGATATGAAAGAAGAAAATTTACAACTGAATCAAGAGGAAATAAAGGCAAAATATTCCTTTGAAGCTGTTAAGAAAGCTATGGCTGCTTGTTACGTCAATATGGCTATCATTCACTCTAAAAGTAATTCATGGGCAAAAGTGAAGACGGCTGCTGCGAGGTGAGCTACAATTGACTGACAGTGAGGCGTAGAATATTCAGGGAGGACTGATTGATATTGCCCTTCATGCTATAATTAGTGCCCTCCTTGTTGACCAGGACAATTTCAAGGTATGTCGCCGACGCTCTATAAACATTGAGGACGCGTCCTGTACAAGTGCCTTCATGTGAATATCGTGCTGAAGCTGACAAGTTGAGGGCTGGGCAGGCGAAGTTTCGTACAGCCCAAGCGACAATACGTCTAGGTGAAATTGGAGAAGGCAGAAGAATGTTAGAGCAACTCAAACAGGAGCATGATGGTAAGCCTTTGAAATCTTCTATGAAGCGGAGCTACTATATATATAGTATCGTTATTCTGCTCGTACAGATCCTGCGATTACTACGGAGTTCAAGGTGTTAGAGGCAGCTGAAGCAGCCAGAGAAAAGAAGCACAATGATACCTTCAGAGGGTGAGCGTATCTTCGACTAGATAGTCATCGATGTTCCGACACCACGTAGTTGAACACCCATCGCAGTTTCTTGAAAAGCGGTCTGTCAGGCGCTCAATCCCCACAGAAGGGTACTCACGAGACTTCGGAAAGGTGCGTTTGACTACTTATGTCCATTTGCTCATGGGTCGGTACTAAGAGCTCTTCTCCCCCTGTACGTTATCCATTGGAATATGCGCATCGGTACAGCACTCTAATTCCACCAGGCACACCACGATTCACCCAGCTGGACGATGAAGTCAAAGCCGAAGAGACGACACCATCGAACATTAAGGAGATGGAAAAACCTTTGACACCTCCAAAGTCTGACTGAATTTGCTTTAAGACGCTGTGGTCCAAGTACACCACTTCAAATTGCATGATTCTCGTCATTTCGAAAGCACCTTGTCGTTCTCAGATTTTGTGTCGTTCAAATCAGTTGCAAGTCCTTTTCTTCTGTTGTGAGCATTGATGCTGGGGCAGTCGCCATTGTTTCTCAAGTAGTGAGACTGTAGTAAGCAGCAGTATAAAAGATGTAGATGTCTTCCCATGAGTTGGTTGGGCTGAATTCGAGGGAGTCTCGTTTGTCTTTCGGTTGAACCGATGTAACGCCGGCGGACTTGACTACTTTCCCGATCGTCCTTTCTTCGGGGCAGCGCGTTCTGCTCTTCATCTTGCTTCCAGTGCTAACATTCTGCTTCTTGAAGGTGCCAAGATGGATGTAAACGAGTGCGTCTGCGTATGATACTGCTCTTCTCTACGTTTTATAGAGCTCATCTGGAGGACTCTTAATCTGCAGGTTCCGGCGTGCCGGACATGCCGCTGTCGAGGAGATCGCAGCATATTATGAAAAGCTTCAGTTGGGAGGAGAAGGCTTTCAAGTCACACCATCCATGAAGCCAGGTGACTTGTTCAAGCAGATACCAGGTGCTTCTAGGTCTATCGCATGCGTTCAAAAAGACAAGGCACTGATCATTTGCATTGTGGCGGCTTGTTGCTTCTATAGAGAGTCCTCCGAATGAACCGACACCGTTTGAAGAGGTGCAAAAGGACTTTGACAAGCTCATATTGCCTGCAACAGTAAACAAACCGTCTCTCTACTTCCCTCGTTCATCAGAATTTGAGGCATCTTCTTGGAACATTCTGACACGTTTACCATGTTCTCGTTCGCAGTGTCATTGGCAACACCCGTCTTTCTACGCCTATTTCCCCTCCAATGCCACCTTTGAAAGTATTATAGCCGATATGTACGCAACAGCAACTTCGACCCCAGGTTTCAATCACAGCTGTAATCCAGCAGCTACAGAATTAGAACAAGCAATGACAAGTTGGGTTGGTCAAATGCTAGGTTTAGATTCATCGCTTTCGAAGAATGGTGTTATACAAACTACTGCTTCTGATGGTGCTATTATAGCTACTGTTGCTGCACGTGAGAGAGCTATTAAATACCTTTTAGCGAAAGAAAATTCGCAATATAAGACACGGGAAGAAATACATAGCAAACTTATTATGTATGGATCTACGCAAACACATAGTTTGGGTGCGAAAGCTGGTCTGGTGCTGGGTATACCATTTAGAGCTATAGAGACATACGCTGAAGATAATTGGGCACTTACGGGTTCGAGTCTTGAGAAGGCGGTAAAGGAAGATCAAGAAAAAGGGTTGATACCATTCATGCTCAGTAGGTCAGAGTGTTTTATTCTCCATGTAAGCGAAGGTCTTATACTGCTCTACTACAGTATCTACGATAGGATCCACAAGTAGTGGGACGGTTGACAAGCTAGCAGAGCTATGCGATGTCGGTACGTGCCTGGCCATTATTAGGAAGCTAGAGAGGCCTAGCTGATAGCACCGTTCTCCTTATACAGCAAAGCATCATCCTGAGATGTACATTCACGTGGACGCGGCCTGGGCTGGTGTCTGTACGTCTACTTACGTTATTTTACACAACAAAATTGAGGAGCTGTAGCTCATCGCGCACTCAACCCAGATTTGGCTTTGCCCGAAGAAAGACAGAAACTCGGTTTAGATGCAGTCAATGAAAGAGGCGAACAGAACAAGGATATCACTTGGGGTGAAGTGCACAGTTTCTGCACCAACCTGCATAAGAATGGAGTGAGTGTGGCAGCACTTCATCTTCTGATCCAAGCAGATTGCTTAACTCATATGCATCAATTCAAAGCTCGTCGCTTTCGACTGTTCAACGTTCTTCATACGCGATTCCAAGCTTCTTACCGAAGTTTTGGATCTTACACCGCCCTTCTTGCGTAATCAAGCAGGGTATGGGCAAGTAACAGACTACAGGAACTGGGGCCTATCACTTGGAAGACGTTTCCGCTCCCTAAAAATACTGTTCGTACTGCGCTCTTATGGTATTCAAGGATTTCAAGCACATTTATTGCGTACTATCGAACTTGGGAAAACATTCGAAGAACAAGTTAGTAAAGATGAAGATTTCGAAGTTGTCACGCCAAGGAGTTTGGCTCTGGTGGTCTTTAGATTGAAGCCGAAAGATAGCAAAAAGGAGGATGAAGAGGCATTGAATGAGCTGAATAAGAGATTCTATGCACGTTTGCACAAGCATACGTCTATTCAACTCAGTATGCAACTTGACGGCCTGAAAACAAGTTATAGAACGAACAACTGACTATGATCATGTCTACAGCATCGACTGTCATTGGCAAGACCTTCTGCATCAGGTTCGTACCGGGCAGTCCATGGACGAGGGAAGAGCATGTTCTTGCAGCATGGAAGATCATTCGGGAGACCGCGACGGAGGAGCTGGCTGCGCAGTGAGGTTGTGCAGATGTAGATTGTGGTTGCGCTTATGTAAAGCTTCCCAGAAGTAACATTTCATCGATATACAATCTTCTGTACAATTGCCCGTCCAGACAGACAGGCCTCCTGTCAGCTAGGCTATCATACTACTGTACTGATAGCGAAGATAGCGAGGATGATCATGATCAAGATCAGAAAAAGACGATTGCCAGGCGGCCGACGATAAGCTGGTGCAAAGTCGCTGGTGAGTGCAGGAAGTATGCACTCACACAGCACTGCTGTGTCGCATAGCCTGTGTGTGCTGCATGCAGTACTTGCCCCATCCGTCAGCTGCTGAATACAAAATACGCCAGCCCTGTTTCTGGGACGGCCGAGTTCTGCGGGCCTCTTCTCTTCCTTCCCTCTTTCGACTCTCTCTTGCGGCGGGAACTCGTCTCAGTGTTTGCTTTCTGCAGGTTTCTACACTGGGTGAAGCGCGAAACCAGACACTGCACAGCCAAGACGCGCTCACTGGATTACCACCACTGCCTGCCTGCTGCCTCCATCCGCAAACATGGCCTCCTCAGAAGAGCAATCGCGCACCCGGTGCTACTGGGCCATCCTCGACACGGGAATGGCTTTCCAATACCTGGATCCGCTGTTCCAGCAGCACATGCAGGAGGTGAGCAGCGGCAATTTACTTCATCCTACTCCACTACAATCACAAGTTCGAGATACAAGAGATCAACTGGCTCTCTGCAGCCGTCTGGAGCTGGGAAAAGCAATCGGATCGGATCAAGAAGGACAGCCAGACAAAGCGTGCGTCTGGCTGGCAGCGAGGTGACAGAAAGCAATCGAGCAGCCTGCCGTCCTGCAAGCACTCTGCACATGCTGCTTGGCCTCGCCCGCTGCTGCCTGCTCGATACAGCAACGCTCGCTGCATTCCACGCATGCCTTGTTCCGCCGCGCCCCTGTGATTGGCTCGCAGGCTCCACTGGCTGGCTCGCTCGCTCAACCCTTCCTCGCCACAAAAACACGTGCTTCTAGAAGGAATATTGGCTGACCTCTGAGTGCTCTTCTTTCTTCACGCCTGCCGCTCTCCCCTTCAGCAATGGTCTGCTATGATTGGCAAGTCGCTCGTCGACTTCATCCATCCAGAAGAAAAGCAGATCGCTCAAGAGGACTTTGCAAAGTTTAAATCGTCCAGTTCCATCTTTGGCAGTGTGACGAGGTGGGTTAACATTCATAGACTTTCACTTTCGTTCGATAATTATACCGACTAATTCTGTGCTCCCCTGTTCCTCACAGATGTCGATATGCTCGCATCTCTCATTGCAGGGAGATCCTAGGCGCACAAAATGTCACAGAGACGGCAGCGGAGGGTGAAGGCGTCGATGCCAAGGTAAGTAGAACTGACTGTCTTTCTTGAGTCGTGACGGACATGCGTTAACATGGTTATCGCCTCCAAAGTGGATCGCCGCTCGCATTACCTCCAGCTTGGTGGCCAACAATACCGTCTTGGCTTTCTTCCATGCAATGCCTGGTGAGTTAGACTTACGCTGCCCTACTACTACCGGTAGTATTACACAAGGTACTGACTCAAATAACGTAATGTTTTCGGTCTTCGCAGAAGGCACCAACGCATCTACAGCCAACTGGAACAACTGTGGACCTGATGCCTCTGACATCTCGCAAGAGTACATGACTCCTCACCAGGTCGAGCTTCTCAAACAAGCCTTCACAAACTGTCAGAATGCGTCTGAAGTTGTAAAATCAGCCAAAGTAGAAGACAAGATACCCACTCCACCAAACTATGTCTTCCAACTCCTCGCTACAAATAGCGATGCTATCTATTTCACGTGGCCACCCGCGCAACCTACCGGAGATAGCCAAGATTTGGCAGCTAATGGACCTGCTCCAGAGGGTGAGGAGAGGTACTCACCTGTGGAGTACGCTGCTCTCGCCAAGAGTGTGGCGCTACCTCAGACCGTGCCAGATGCGGGCGAGGCGTCAACGAACTGCACCAAGCGATATCAATCCAAGCATCCTGTGTATGTCGTGGTTCATCGCTATTCAATCGTTTTACGCGCGAGAGCGAGAGCTGATAAGCGGACTTTAACAAATGCTACCTGCAGCCTTATGGACGGCAACTTCGCCAACGTCGAGAGCGTAGTGATCACCTATCAATCACTCACTTTTGTCTGCTTCCAAAGTGGAGGTATCTTGCTCAACCGCAACACTTTTTCCACCATGCCTGATCTCAGAGTTGGCGATGCCAATGGATTGAAGCGCAAAGATACGGACTTTTCAGAAGATGAAGCTATGAAACGTCTTAGAACTGCTAATTTGCAGCATGATGATCAGGATACACCTGTACCTATCTTGGATTTAGCACAATGGCAGAATCATGTGCCTCAGCAAGGCGTAAGCTCTCTCTCTTCTCGGCATCTTTAGCTTGACTTACAACGTTGCTTGGTATCCTTTATTTCCTTTATCGTGATACAAACAGCTCGATGACGGTTCAGGACAACAGCAACAGCAATTCCAAAACATGCAAGGCAACAACACGCAAATCCCGAACGCATGGAATCCAGAGGATCCGAACAATCAGAACATGCAAAGTCCTTACTATGGAAGCAGCGCTTATCCAAGTGTTTATTCCAACATGTTCTCCAATGATGGAAGAACAAGCGGTTTCATGGGCGGAAGTACCAATATTCCACCAATGCCAGCTCCATCTCAACCTTCCACTTCAAATGGATTACAGAATCTAGCTTTAGCTTCAACATCTTCTTACTATTCGGATTACAATCCCGCACAATTCAATGTTGATGGTACTCCTGTAAACGTACCTACTACCGCTGGATCTGGAAATGGTAACGAATCACCTGCTGCTCCAGTCTCAGGTGAAGAAAAGGGCATGGGTGAGTCTTCTTACTCTCCTTTGTATGCTTGATCATTAGCTGATCATATGGTCAATCCAATTCGCAGTCATCCATCGCGTTAGGAAGAATGATAGAGGCCGTATCTGCACAAGCTGCGGTACCACAAACAGTCCAGGTAGGTGTCATATTCTATTGCCGTTCTTTGGAACTCGTCATTTTCTGACTCATAGGCGAACATTTATCTTCTTCTAACAGAATGGCGAAAAGGACCTTCCGGTATCAAAACACTCTGCAATGCTTGTGGATTACGATACTCTCGCGCTCAAGCTCGCAAGGCGAAGAAGGCTGCCAAAGAAGCCGATGCTGTTGCTGCAGCTAACGGAACTGCTGTAGCCACCAACAACAGTAACAATGGCAACAATAACACCAATGCAGGTATCGAAAGCATCAGCACATCCTACAATATCCCTACTTTGCAAATCGCTACGTCCGCCGGTGGTACTGGACCATCAAGCGCAGGCACTCCTCACTCCCCCTACCTTCCCATCGGTGACTATTCAGTTCATGCCCCGCTTCCACCTCTACCTCAACCTTCTCATGAAGAACAACAACCTCATTCAGCTGGAAGCACTAATGGATCTAACCAGAATATCCCAACTGGAGCTGGTAATGGATCGTACAGCAACTTTGTCAACTACCCATACGAACAATGGGGAAGCCCAATGTACGACCAGAGTTTCGCTGCTCAGCAGCAACAACAGCCTCAGTAAATGCTGCATTGAAAAAGTGGCTTTCTGGCCTCGAGATTCAATCGCAAGCTGGTGTCACAAAAGACTTTAGTCATGAATGCGGGATTATTAATGAAGATTCAATTAAATGCGAGCGTAGACACCTTTATGCGCATTCCCTGTATAGCCCTTTGCATTTCTTCTTCCTTCCTCATTTTCTCTAAAGCGGGGTTCTTTGCTGCCTTTATGTGTATAATATAGTAGTGCGGGTTGTGAAGTGCTTGCTATGCTATAAACCCCAGCGGTAATTGTGCTTTGAAATGTGCAACTGTCCTGCAACCTGCTTTGTTCAGCTTGCAAGAGCGTGTATAACTGAAGGAATAGACTTCATAACCAACTGCATTGCACTTCAGACTTTCACTGAAAACCTTGGAATGGCCATTAAGGGTATACAACTTGGACTGGGACGACTTTACTCTCACAGAGCCAAGACGCCTTTTGTGCTAGGTACATCATTGCGACCGGTCAATGAGATAGCTTCTCTCAGAGCTAGAGCTAAAGCCTTGAATGCTGATTCCGCACGGTGATGGTCATTATCACCTCTTAAACAATCAACATGGAGTGTGATGCCAGCTTCCATAGCGAAAGAATGGAATACATGAGGAATCATCTCGCATGATAGATCTCCTATTTTTTCTCGTTTCTGTTCAAGTCACCAGGTGGCGAAGGGATACACGAGAAGCAAGAGCCAATATTAGCAAGAAGTAGAGGCATTCGTACTTTAAGATAGTTGTAGATAAAGAAAACGAGAGCTCACCAAGCCTAGCTCTGCTACGCAGTATGGACGCGATGAAATATCGACTACTGCTCGTGATAGCGCCTCGTCCAGTGGCGCATGTCCTGTACCATATCTTTTGATTCCTCTTCGTTCGCCCAGAGCTTGCTTGAAGGCTACGAAAGGACTAGATGAGCTCCTTAATCTATGAGTAACTTGAATGCTGTAACTATTACGCACCAGCTCCTAATGCCAATGCACAATCTTCCGCTGAATGGTGATCGTCTATCCAGAGGTCACCATTGCATTTGAGCTCGAGAGACATGCCTGATGACCCGAGGAGTCAGCCTGAGCATTCTTGCAGACTGGCAGATATACTCACCACCATGCTTGGCTAGTGCAGTCAGCATCTACAGCAGAATGCAAAGTCATAACCGTTCGCGCGATCAGCCTTGCATGGACTTTGACTTCTTGCCAAATGAGAAGCCTGTCGAAGCACTCACATGGTCAAGGAAGCCAATCCCGCTCTCGACTTTGATTTTCTGAGGTGCATCAGCAGTCACATCCAGCCCTATCGATACTTTGATGTCGGTTTCGCTGTGAAGGTTTCCGAGCAGTCAATGCATGCAAATGCGGACGGACGAGTCAATGAGCTTGAGACGTGTATGAAGAGTCTGCTCTAAAGCACTCACGAGGTCTTGCGCTCTACCGTAGCCACTCGAAGAGACGAAGACATGATGTACCGAACAATGTTGGCGTGCAATTGGAACGGACTCGAAAAGCTTTGTTGCAAGTCAGTTCGTGCGCAAGACCATCGAAGCTGCTTGTGGCGAGGGCAAGCCTGTCAGACAAAGTCGCAAATTTCCAACAACCACACAGTCAAGAGCTGCAGAAGACGTTGGAAGGGTATAACGACTTCACTGCGCGAGCTGCGGTATCAGCGTGGATGAAGCAAAGTCTTATTGACGGCCTGGGCATCGTTTCTTGCTGCATTCTTCTGGACTAGCCGTTCACGATGCAGTTATTGACGGACGTCTGTGCAGCAGGCCTGAAAAAGGCATTCACAGGAGGACTTGAGTGTCTGCATGATGCATACATGCTTCGCAAACCCGCCAACCCTGACGCTTCCGGGTCGTCCAGATTGAAATCTCGGCGTGCTGATGGGGCTGTGGGCCATGAGGTCCACAATGGGCATATGGAAATGCACTGATTCCTACTGCTACCTAACGCACTCTTACAAAGACTTCTCACGGCGCATAGCTACTCTGCCCTGGCTGGCTGGCCTGAAGCTACTCTCGTCAATCCGCACCTCTGCTTCTCCTCTGCCCTTCCGCTGGCTCGGTTCCTTCGTGGGGAAAGCTGGCCTGACCTCAGGACAGGCGAGAAAGAGAGAGAGAGAAGACCCGAAAGACACGCCTTCCTCTTCTCGAGTGTAGTCTCCGACTACTCCTCGCCTCGTGCCTCCTGACACCCCCGCTCCCCCTTTGGCACCCCTGACCTGAGATAGGTCATTCATCAAATCGGACCCCTGAGGACATCTCATCCCACAAGTAGCCACTTCGCCAGGCAACACTAGCGCGTCTCCCTCTCCTTTGCGGTGCCAAACCCCGATCAGTGCGTCTTTCCTCCTTCCACCCTGTCCTGACCTGCTTTTCCTCTTTTGTAAGTCACTGCACTCCTTCTTCTGCTTTCTTCTTGCGCATTCTCTGGAACTGACGGCCTGATCTCGTTCCTTGTGACTCTGTTCGTGGATCATGTTCTTCACGGCTCCGTCAACCTCTTCAGGTCCTGCTACGATACCCAGTGAGACCGCAACGGTCTGGTGGGAGGATCCTCCACTGCCTCAGCCAGCCTGGTCGTCACAAGACTACTTTCATCGTCTAGCTGTGCAGTCGCAAGAGTTCAATCGAGTCACTTTACAGACCCTTTCAGCCATACAGATGCCTGCATCTACCTCTTCCCCTCTGTATCCCAGTGTCTCAGCTGGTTCAGCTGCAAGAGATATACACAACAGTGCCTACTCCACTTCTACATTACCTTTCCCAGGAACAATGGCAGCACCGTCTTCCGTTCCTACCTCCACTTCCGGTACTGCACCTGGATCCTGGATGGCGGGCTATTCTGCTTCGCTAGGAATGCTAGATGATGGGTCTCGGGCAGCTATGGTTTGGCCACCAAGCAACACTCAAGCTGTTCCAACACTTTCTCACTCCCCAGGTGGCGGTACTGGATACCCTTCTCCCGGCGCGACCTCCAGAAGAGCTCGCATTCAGAAGGTTCATCATCCAGGAACTGTCGCAGATCAGTCGCCGTACCGACGCGGCTATCAGTCTCCTGCATCTACACGTTATGTCGAGGAAGCACACAGCTCCTCAGTGATGCCCCCTAGCTCTGAGGAAGAGGAGAAGCCTGAGATTGATAACGATCCTGAGTATGTCGACAAGGATTACAGCAGCGCAGATGCGGATTACATCGAACCTGCCCCTGCGACAGCTTCCAGCGCTCGTAATGCAACACAAACAGCTATCAGAGGCAAGAAGCGTAAATCAGCAGACAGCTCTGGAGGGTCTGGTAGATCATCGGGTCAAGCTAAAGTATTCCAATGTACTGGTTTTGGTGAATGCAATATGGTCTTCTCCAGGTCTGAACACTTGGCTAGGCATATTCGTAAGCATACTGGGGAGAGGCCTTTCAAATGTAGATGCGGAAGGGCTTTCTCTAGACTTGACAATGTAAGTTGATCTAAAGAAGTAGGTCTCCTACTCGTTTAGCGTTGACTTACGCGTCCTTTGCAGCTCCGACAGCACACTCAAACTGTCCACCATGACCAGCCAAAAAAGAATGCAGAAATGCTCGAACGTCTAGCTTCAGTACATGCTAATCTATCCGCAAGCGCGTCGAGAGTACACAAGGGCATCAGTGTTGCCTTGTCAGTAGCTCGGAACGCGAATAGCTCTTCATCCTCGAAATCATCTTCTTCCTCTGTCTCTTCAGAAGGGACTGTCAAGCGCAGGGCTGCGCAAAAGGCCGAAGCTATCTTGGATGAAATGACGGTCGAAGAGGAAATAGCACATGCTATGGCTAGGAGATCAGCTAGCGTACATCCTCCTCCTCTACCAGAGCATACTTACTTTCGTGAGTCCACTCTCTTTGGCGGGCAGCATTCTTGATCCCCACTAATTTTGCTTACTTGCAGCTGCCAGTCACTATACTCATCGGGGCTCCGGCTCGAGCGAAAGTACAACTAGCGAGTTCTCTATCTCTCCCAGCACGCCTGCAACGAGACTACCTTGGCTGTCTTCGCTTGGTCCACAGGAATCGTATGATTATCGTCCATATGGCACGCAAGCTGGTCCTCCTAGATATGTCGTATCGATGTCTGCACCTCCCCCAGCTACTGAACAGCGAGATAAAGAAGGTTATATCACTCTTCCTCCCATCAGGCCCGCAAGACCTCTTCTCCCACCTATGGGTGCTCTACTACCTGCGCCGACGGACAGACTGTATCCAGCATCCTTTCCGCCGACCAATTATCCCATCTCTCCATACTTCGCAAACGCGTCTCAAGCAGCTTGGAGAGCCGGTCTTTCATATGCTACAGCTGCAAACACCTACATCCACAGTAGGCCTTTGGAGTATGCTCCCGCCCCAGGCCTCAATTATGATTATAGGGACTATATTGTCAATCAAGAGGAAGAAGGTTCAGCTAATCACGTTAATGACCAGTATCGGACCGCAACAGCCATGAGGGAGGTTGTAGGTCATGAAGGTTATATGGCTCGCTCTGCTTCATTGGATGATTCCCCGCCTAGCTTCGAAGCACCTCACAGAGGTACGTCGAGCGAGGAGAGTCTCGAGGTACTCCATGAAAGTGTCCAGGAAACGGATCAATTGTCCCATAATCGCGCAAATACACTGACGCAGGAGGATGTCACGGGTGAGCGCTTGCCGAATAACGCGACTGGCTCGACGTCAAATGACCCGTACCACTGGCACATGCCACTTGTCAGTGGCCTCGAGTATTTCGCTGGCCATTCCCGAGCAATTAGTGCAGAGAGATCCACGACGACACCCCTGATACCGCAAGTCATACCATCCGAAGAGGGGATAGCACCTGTACAACATACAGAGAAAATGTCTCTTAAAACTCTATGCGCTCCTAATGAAGAGGTGACTCCTACCGGACTCGTTGCAGAAGATGCAATCTTTGATGAGAAGGATTTTCACATGACTATCAGTGACTAGGGAGGAACGGAGATACGTCGGCTTCTTGAATAGCAATAGTCTTAATACCATGCCTCCTACAGATAGATTATACTAATCGTGCTCGATTGCTGCCATTGTAGTATACAATATTCTTATCATAGACAATGCTACATGAGACTGCTCTCAACTTGATCCAGACGAGAATGTTTTGGCGTCAAGCCGTTGTCAGCCTGGTCGCCGAAGTTGTCTCTTGCACCCGCCTGGAAGGAGGTAACTGAATCTCTCTTTGTTTTCCAAGACTGATTTTGGTATGTTGCGGGTATCGGTGGATGAAGGAATATTGCCCCACTGAGCGATGAGGGACTGAAAATCGTATGCTTCGGGTAGCATGTCGTATATGTCGGCTCCGGTACAGATCTTTTCTTGTATCACATCTGGAGAAAGCAAATGTGGAGATGTAACTCTATCGTTGTGCGAGTAAGACCTTTAAAAGACGTGATAAAACTGTTAGCCGGGAATCTACGGGTCCGGCTCAGTGCTCGGACTGTATACTTACTTCATCTTGAAGATGAAATCATCAATGTACTTGAAAGCGAAAGTCAAGTGCCAACCTGCTTTTTCCAATATTGTGTCACTTTGCCTAGAATGACTGTACCCATTATAGCTTGGTGTACCATACTTCTTGGCACTAGCTCTCCATTGCCTAGGACCCGCACCTTCTCCGTTGTTAACATTCTTAGCATTCGTATTGCGGTCCATTGGAAATTCAAAAGAATATAGGTAGCTTGGCATCCCTAGATGTATTATATCTGGATAACCCGAGCAATGTTTCAATAGTTCGACAGCACGAGGAGAAGGAATTTCATCCACGTCGCTTTGTAGGATAATATCGCCTTTTGAAGGGTATAAAGAATCAATAATTCTGGAAACACCAACCCTCATTCTGATTTCATTCTTGAATGGATCTTCTTTATTCGCATTCGCATTCTTGGACCTGCCTGAAACTGAAGAAGCAGAAGTAGGTTTCAAATCTGTAACAGTACGATAGATGATTTTATCCTTTGCAAAAGCGAATTGATCTTGATTCTCCTTGAATATGAAAGGTTTCAAATCACCACTAAAAGTGATATTAGATTCAACAATAACGAAATAATCTACTGTATCAAATAATTCTCTTATTCTGATTTCTAATAAATCTAATTCAACTGAAAATATAACTACATCATATACTTTTGGTATTTCTACTTGATTTTGTAAAGGTTGTAATGTATGTGCTCTACATATTCTTTCGTAATCTTCTGTATCTGGTATCTTGGCGCCAATATCATCATGATTGAAACTTTTCCAGAGAGAATCATCTGTGTTAAGCCTTATGACATTCTTGAATCGTTCCGGTGGTTTCTCCCATATTGGACGCGTAGCATAACCGAGGTCTCTGAAATGCACAGACACAGCATCGTCTCTATGGACGAACAGCACGAGCAGCATCATGGCCAGGGTAATAAGAGACAGGAATCGTCTTCTACTGTTGATGAGTGCGCTCGGAGCATGGTGGACTGTGCTTAGGGAGTATCCGAACCCTGCTTGATGTTGATTCGCATGGCGGCCAGCGCCTTGGACAGGGCTAGGCAGAAGGCTCATCGCAGAATAGAGACCAGCGTACGCGGACAGCCGTGCGCCATGTGATGCCGACTTGTTATCTGAGGGTGCTCAGGCCAACATCATGCTTAATAGACACGAAGCCAAGCTGTGCATGGTATGTATGTAGAGAGCGAGATTGATCGCAAGAAAAGTACAAAAAGCACGTGCCGCCTCGGTGTTTTACAGGTGAGTGATTGTCTGTTGGTTACCATCATGCCGATATATCGTATTATACACATTACAGCCCCTTCATTCATCTTATCAAGAGACAACGAGGTGCTTTACTACAAAACATCAGAGAGAGGAGACTTCTAATCTTAGCCTAACTTCTAACACTGACCGACCCAATACAAAAACTCTGAGCAATGTACGGGTATAGTACTGAATGGCTCTAATAAAAGAAGGAAATGCCAAGAAATAAGCGATTATCCCGTCCTGCTAAAGGACTGAAGCTTCATCACGATATAAGTCATCACGATATAAGTAACAAATTGAGGAATAGTCGATTGAAATATTGGTGGGTATCGAAGTAAACGGAAAAACGAAAAACGAAGGGAATAAGGATATAGAGAATGAAGAAGGACTAGTACTGATCTGGATTGTCGTTGGTATAGTCGATATTGATTCAGGAGCATTTGACACATAATTTTCTCTCCTCTTGAGGTACTGTCTTGCTGCATCTTTCACTGCCCGTATCGTTGCTCAGCCAAGAAGATCCTGAGGATGAGTGCCTGATGCTCAAATCGACCTCCAAACCGCTCTAATGCGAACTACTGATCGTCCACTAATGACTTCATGTCCAGGTCATCCACCATTTTCGCGCCTAGCTGTAGACCAAGCGGGCTTTGCGGGAGTATAGCTTTTGCACTGAACCTCCACGACAGCGAGAGACTTGACCGCCCTGGGATGTAAACTCCAGAGCGGTCTTTTCCACCCATTCTTCGCAGCTTGGAAGGTGATATCCTTACTTCCTCTTTCTTAATAAAGGCATCTCTTTGCTTTCCTTATCACTATTCGTATCTTCAAAACCAGAATCTGATCTTGAATAAGCGGGTGAAGCTGTACCAGAGCAAGTAGAAGAATTTTCCGAATCTAAATCATTATCATATTCACTTCCTCTTCTTTGAGAGAGTAGTATCGACGGTGCATTCATTATCTTGTTACTTGAAATAGTAGTAGAAGAAGAAGCATTAAGTTGCTTTTCATGTAATAACCTCATTTCTTCTTTTTCCTGTTTATATTTCTTTTTAGCTTCTTCAGCTTCTAAAATAGTATTTAAAGGATCATCTTCAGTTTTAGGATGTCTATAACTACCACCAACTTTATCTGCCCAAGTAAAATATTGTCCATAATTATAAACAAAATACATATGATGTAAGGTATGATGTGCTGGTCCATTTATGATTTTTTCTAATGGATGTCCAACAATCATATCTGAATCATGGATGAAAATACTCCATAAATTAACCATGCAAAATAATCCTAAATAGGTGTACTTATGCAATGGGAATAAATAGACGAAGAGGTGATAAGGGACTGATTGAAGGTAGCCATCGAAAGGGTTGAACGCGTGCGATGCAAAGGGAGTAGGGATAACCCATTTATGGTGTGGCTTGTGGAGGCGCTTGTACACTGCAGGCCAGTGTAGCCATCGATGGACAAAGTAGATGCACAGGTCCGTGAACCAGAGGAAGAAGGCGGAGCTGCAATGACAGAACGGGTAGATAACGAAGGAAGGAAGTGAGAAAGAAGGAAGTGAGAAAGACCGAAGTTAGCCGCCAGTTCTTCAAGATGCCTAAGCAGGCCTTTGCTCCTTGACAAGTACTTAAGCGGCACACTCACCTCACAACAATATAAACAACACCACCCCACCAAGCACCTTCGCTATTCTCTTTACCAAACAAATTCATAAAAGGAGAATTTTCAATACCTTGATACATTTTACTATAACCTCTAACTTCACCTAAAAACCAAGGTAAAGTTAAGAAATCTAAAACCCAAAAACCTTTTAAAGACATTTCAATTTCTTGTTTAACTTGATTTTTAAGAAATCTTGGATGTTTCATCATTCTTTTATCGACTGTTTGTAACGTTCGTGTCATTCCGATGTGATAAATTATAGTTGACAAGTGTGATTTGTGTCATCATTGTCCCGTATCAAGGCAATGAGTGCGCATTCATCCATTTGAGGGTAGTCGCATTGTGACATTGTGGAGGGTCGAGCAGTTGCGTTTATATAATGTATGTAGTTTGTAGGCGTTCGTTATATGAGTGATCAGAGACACGTTTCAAACCGAGTTTTGACATAATGGGGCATTATCAATATTGATTCGGGAAGTTCGGCCGGTTGGTGTATAGGAGGCGTCGCGAGAGTGAGCACGGGAACAAGAAGGTAGAGGAGACACGGTCAGCTTATCTGATACCTTTCAATACGAATCAATGAACGAGAAACAGGTTTATGCCCACTCACACATAAAGTAATAGCTCCCGCCAGCCATTCCGAAGTAGAGGATGAATATGCCGATGATGGTCAGCGTGTAGAGCTGTGAGGAGGCATATAAAAGGAAAACGCGTCAGAAATGGCCAGCTACGAATATGTGGATGACAGGATATGCTCTCCACTCACACTGACACACTGCCGTGTGATGTTGTCTCTCGTCCATTCTGGATTGATGCTCGCCCATGCCTTGTCTAGAAGGTGGTTGTCTGCCCACTCTAGAACTACGTCCATCGTTGATGACTACTTGTAGGTGGTAGCTTGAAGGGCTCTAACGGGTCGTATACTGCTGCTACTCGCAGTGTAGTTGTCCCTGTGTCCAGATTTCCCAAAAGCTCAAAAGTGCGTGCCTCTTTTTGCTCCTTGTTATGCTGAAGTATCTGGCGGGAGTGGGTTTGAAAGGTTGACGCGAATACTGTATAGAGTTACTATGCTACGTATGCGTGAGTGCTACTCCTTGCTGCAGACACTCTATTGTAGTCGTCTAGTCCAGCTTTCTTTTCCCACTGTTGTTCGTTGCTCTCACTTGCGCCGAGCGTTGAGGGTGGTGCACGAGGAGGGTATGCGATATCCACCCAAAGGTACCAACTCGCTGTAATGACCGTAGAGGTGTGCGGGAGAGAGTGCGTGCGTGTATGTGCAGTGCAGAGAGGTGAGGCCCAGCTTGATCCAGATATCTACACAATCCTCGTCCATCCAAAAAGATCAGGCCATGCAGATGCGCTGCGACACCGGACCCGATCGAGTTTTGCAGTCGGAGTGGCAAATGGCCGCATGCAGAGCGAGTGGTGAATGGTGAAGGCAAGGCAAGGTATGGCACGGCTAGCTATGAGGTGTGCAGCGTGTGTGTGTGTGGTGGTGTAGTGGTGCTGTGCCCTGCTTGTTGGTGGGTGCTGCTGCTATCATGTATCATATACTGCAGTGCGATCCACCCGCCTATTCATCCGAGAGCGAGCACGGGAAGCTGATTATATCAGGCCAGCCAGCGTACGATATGATATGAGATGCAAGGCTATGCGTCAGAACAGTGATCCAGCAGTGGTGTGGTGGTATGACATGTGCCAGTCAGTAGTTGCAGTTGTATGGTCAACATGGCATGATGAAAGCTGGTGTATAGTAATCATGTTATCATGCGCTTTCCCACCGACCGTAGTCTCCTATGTACCAGTACTTCCTGCAACTTGAGCTGTAGATTGGCAGAATGAGCTGACCCGTCAGGAAGATACATGCACGGCAATGACGAGGCGAGCACTACTACTTATAGACCAATACACACTGCCTTCTCATCAAGTTTGCTCGGAACATCTTGCTGCTTCCCTCGCCACACACTGCGCTCCACCTCGTAGATGATCACGAAGTGCAACCATCCATATACAGACGCGTGTCTTCTCTGCCATCACAGCAACATCCTCAGCATACAGACCATTGATCATGGCCAGCTTCTTCGACGACGAAGCAGAAGATGATGCCTATGCTCGACGGAGTGATGATGAGCACGCAGTCTACAACGCACGCGCCGGTCCTTCGCGTCGTCCAGCATCGGACACAGGTCAAGACAACGATAGAAGAAGTCCTTCCCCACCTCCTCCATTAGCTGGTGGCAGCAAGCAAACCACTTCTACCTCTCATGATAAAGGCAAAGCGCGTGCTATTAATCACAACAATGGAAATCCTCAGAGACACGCTCGTGCGAGTAGTACAATGTCAATCGACCTCGACATCAACACGCGGAATCGAGGTTACAACAATACAACTACAGGAGTAGGCCAGACAAGACGAAGAGATAGAGGGTTCCTCGCAGATGAAGAAGATGATGCTGATATTACACTCAATACCACTCATCGAGGTCGAGCTGGAAATGAAGTGCAAGATGAAACAATAGATGATGATAATGGTAATAATGAATCTGATATCCAACATTTAATGAGATTATATATGGATGAAAGAATGTCTCCGGAATTATTATCTTTCCCAGAGGAATTGATTGCGTCTTTGATGCAGAATTTAGAAGCTCAGGTGGGTCGTTCTTCTTTTAGTCTTTGTCTTTTAGAAGGGGAATATCGCTTTGAATGGCAAAAGTATTGCTAATGCGATGTTGATCTATTGCTAATATAATGTTGATCTCTTTTGGATTAGACGGAAGCAGCTTCTGTTCTATTATCTTCAGGATTAACTTCAAAAGCTGAAGAACATGAACGTTTATTATTAGTTCAGATGGAAATTGAGAGGGTTAGATGGTTGTTGAGGAGTTATTTACGAACGAGGACGTATAAGGTGAGATTTAGCATATTATCGACGCCTTTTGAGCGGTTCTTCTCGTCTGGTCAGATAAGAAGAGGGTTTTAGTCTTTCACTGTAAAGAGGATCTTGTACTGACACAACATGCTTCACCTTTTTTCGCCATACCCCTGACTATCCTAACTGTTTCAACATATTTAACCTTAAGATCGAAAAACAAGTACAATATTTACTTAAAACACCATTAGCATTAAAGAAATTATCAGAAATTGAAATTGGTTTTACAGAAAGATATCAAAATTTATTACTTAAACACTTTAATAATTCTGTTGTTGGAAATATACCTGAAAGATTAGGTAGATTGGATGAAGATGAGATGAGTGAGTGGGGACTTTTCTTTTTCTTGATCTTTCTTTCTTTCTCTTTTACCCCAGACTCTATATTTCTTCCTATTCTCTACTTCTACTTCTACTTCTACTTCTACTTCTACTTCTACTTCTACTTCTACTTCTACTTCTACTTCTACTTCTACTTCTACTTC